>JAOBRC010422346.1:0-12209 GCA_027575255.1 Scolionema suvaense
CAAAAATGAAAACTGAAACCATTGTTGACATATATGGAAAAACCCTGAAAATAGCCATTTTCTGGCGTAAATTACCATCCGCAAGCCTAATGAGATTTTCCTTCGACATGGCACATGGTTCACAACGTACGCAGAGGGGCTCCTACGAATCACACCGAAAATGACCAAAAATGGATGAACCGTTCATGACATATTTGGAAAAAATAACTGAAAACAACCGTTTTGGGGCCTAAATTGCCACCTGCAAGCCAACCCAGATCGTCAGAAGACATGATATATGGTTCAAAAGATGTGTGGAGTTGCCACTAAGATTCAAACCAAAAGTGACAAGAATCAGATGAATAATTTTTGACATCTTTGGATAAAAACCATGAAAAACACCATTTTTGGACGTAAATTGCCACCTGCAAGCCAAACGACATTTTTAGAAGACATGGCATCTGGTTAAAAACATGCGTAGAATTACCCCTAATATTCACACCAAAAATGACAAGAATCAGATGAACAGTTTTTGACTTACTTGGAAAAAAAACATGAAAAACACCATTTTTTGGCATAAACTGCCACCTGCAAGCCAAACGAGATTGTCCTGAGCCAAGGCAAATGATTCACAACATGCGTACGGTTGCCTTAAATATTCACACCAAAAAGAACAATAAACAGATTAACTGTTCACGACTTACATGGAAAAAACTCTGAAAATCACCATTTTTCGGCATAAATTGCCACCCGCAAGCCAAACGAGATTTTCAGGAGACATGGCATATGGTTCAAAACATGCACAGAGTTGCCCCTAATAATCAAACCAAAAATGACAAGAATCGGATAAACAGTTCTAGACTTATTCAGAAAAAACCATGGAAGAGGCCTTTTTTGGACGTGTATAAATTGCCACCTGCAAGCCGAACAAGAGTTTTCCCAGATATGACACGTGGTCCACAGCATAACCATTACTGTCCTGTAGTTTCACACCAAAACCGCAAAAAAGTGATGAAAAGATTTTGAAATATTCTAAAAAACGCTAAAAATGGCCATTTTGGGGCATAAGTTGCCACCTGCTAGCCGAACAAATTTTTTTTCAAAATTCTGGCTCCATCACCTTTCGTCAATTAATTACGGATTGTCACCTTCATACCAAAAATTCATTGAGCGGTTATCCGGGAAAATGCCCTGGTGACGGACGGACGGACAGACCTTATTTTATAGGACTCTTCCGCTAATGCAAGACACTGTAGCAATCCCAAAATGGGAGAGGTAAGCACTTTCAGGTCATATCTTTTTCTGAGAGCTCCATTTTTGTCAAACATTTCTGAAGTATGTTTTTTGAAGATTTTTGGAAACCGTTTCTAGCATAAAGCTCCCAGAAGGTGTTGAGAAAATGTGTAGGTTTTCCTTCGTTAATTTCAGCCTAAGAGATCAGAATGACAATTTGTGGAGAATCACAAGGATATCCACCATGCCATGGCTAGCAATGAACCAGCTGACAGGAACAAAAAAAAAAGTAGCCGTGTTTATACTAGGATGAGTTGGACAAAATGTTTCAAGTTTACAGAGTGAAATGCAATCACACCAACAAAGCAATAAGCAGGGCAGATTTTCTAAAAAAAATTGAGCTCATTGTGCAGTATACGTTAAACAGTGAATACTTTCCTGCGACCAAAGAATACCTCTATAATAGATTAAATTTATTGAGATAAAAAACTTTAAACCAAATACAACACTAATCACTATGTTTCAGGGTCTAATCAACATACAACACCACCATGGTTGATTCATGCCAAATGTTTCTATAGCTACCAGTGGTCATTTACATTACAACAGTTCTTCTCCACATACTCGGCATATACCTGCTTGCTACCATGAAACGCTACACTCCACACATGGAACAAAACCAAAAGATTATCCTCATCCATCTCAGTGTTGCTGAAATTCTGCTCAGCACAACACTTATTGTCGAAACAGTTACTCTCAAGACGGGCTTACAGGACTGGCATAAGAATCTTTTAGCTTCATTCACGATGACAGCGTACCTTCCGACAGTCCTTATAATGGCTCTATTGGCATTGAACCGCGCCTTTGAAGTCTATTATAACATACGGTACCAATCTATTTTCAAGGCTCGCTTTACTAACTATTGCCTATGTTGCTGCTGGACTCACAGCCTCATTCTAGTTACTGTCACAACAGCAGTGAGATTCACGACCAGAGTGCAAATGGATAAGTACGTGTCCCAGATTGTTGCACCAATTTTTGATATACTATTTCTCCTCACAGCAAGCATCAGCTATGGCTACATATACTACAAATTTCGAAAATCCAGGAGAGAAGCGCGAGACATACAGAGGGACCAGGGGAAGAAACGGAGAGCAAAAGTATTTCTACCAGCAATTATCATATGCACATTCATCTGTTTCTTCCTCCTTCCAGATCAACTGTATCTGCATCTTATTGTTACACCAAAATCTGGCAATTGCCTGCTGACTCACAGCCTTGTAGTTTTGATGCATATCAGTTTCTTATCAGACGCATTTGTTTATATATTTTTACAACGATCTGTTCGAAGGTATATGATGAGAAACATAATGCAATGGAGAGCACGTGACCAACCGTCACCGCCATATAGCACAAGTAGTCAAACCTAAGAAATATGCTATCAGAAAAGAAACAAAAAATTTTACGGTTTTCTTCACAAAAGCATTTTTTTTATCGGGACTCACATTTCCGCACAATGAAAGTTAAACCAATTCTAATTATTATAACATTTTACAGGAACATGTTTTCACAATATTAAGAAGGAGTAGAATAGATAATTCACAACAGACTGTCAATTATTGGTAGGGCGCAAGGGTGATGTGTGGCCAAAATGGCTACAAATTATGCCATCTGTCTGAGATGGTATTCTAGTGCAAAAGAAATTTAGAAATATGAGCAATAATAAAATACATGTTCTGTTCTTTTTTACACTGAATCCATTTGGAGGTGTAGGACCAGGGGTCTCCATCAGGAATCTTCTTCTTAACAGGAATGTCTCGAATAAGTGCCACATTTCACAGCCTAGCGTGCGGAACTTAATCGAAGAAGGATCTTATTCAAAGAGAAGTCCAAAAACTGGTGTGATTATTCAAGGGAGGCCCTTATTCGAAGGCAGCGCCTCATCGAAGAATTAGGGTAAGGCCAAAACACCTTAATCTGTGAAAATAAAACTTGGCAAGCACGAAGTATGCCATGATAAAAATCAACGACGTCATAAAAATGATGTCAGATAGTTGAAAAATGCTGAAAAATGTTGCTTTTCGGCTAGGGATGGAAATACATTTAAGTTCTTAATTGTGGAGGTTTTTAAAATTACTTGACCTACATAATGGTATGATGTTACCAATATCTGCTTTTAGTTTTATTTTCGGCCATTTTTTGCTGCAAACAGTTCCTTTGATATGAAGAATTGTGACTGCTGTACAAAGACAATGGCATCATAACGCTTTGCGAGGGGCACCCCCAATTTGTTTGCAGAACTATTCTCCTGCATAAGTTCTAGGAAAAGTCAAGAACTTACATGACTCTCGCTTCACTCATAAAAAGGGTATTTTGAAAAGTTTAGTAGGGGGGCACTGTGGTTCATTGTGCAGATAAGGTTAAGATACATGCTTTGTTCTATAAGCAACACAATTTTTGAGCCTCAGTGTTGCGAGCACTTTCCTCTTTCCCAGGCTTGATTGTAGCTTAGCAATTGCTTGTTGACCATAGAAAGACTTGTCAAGATATTAGAAATAGAGGTGTTTTTTTTCTCTTATCAAATTTCAGACTTCTTTTGGAAAGAATCTTGCATGGAACGTAGGATAGTTTAATCAGCTAAATCAAATGAATGTTTCTTTTACATTTCTACGGTCTTGTTCGTTATACTATATTTTTATATTTTCGGCCTTGTCCAGGCTGGGCTGTTGCTTTACTCTTGGTTAACTCTTTTGGAGATTTGAGCTTCGTGCTGCCTATATAAAACATGTAACTTCTTCATGAGGTTCTCTTTTAAGACTTCACTTTCCATATACAACAGATGTATCATATATATGTATCTTCTGCAGAGTGTCTAAAGTGCAAACTGGAAAAGCCTTCATATCCATTGTCTGCAAAGTGCACTAAGAAGGCAAGGGCAGAATCAAAGACACGATTCATAAGTAATAAATATACACTGTAAGTGTTTTGAAAGGAAGCTGTCTTTCTCTTTGCAGATTAGATATAGAATGAAAAAAAAAGTCAATAGACACTCTAAAATCTTCGTGATAGTTTCTTCCTGGGTCTCAGAAAATCGCCAAGTCATCCAGCATCTAGAGTCTGGTCTGCAAAATTCCAAATACCCATCAAGGTAGTATAAAGGGGCTCCGAAAGACAGGATTCAAGGACAGAAGAGAGAAGCAGTATTTTGAAACATTAAATTGTTTATAGGGCGAGCTGCATACTAACAAAACTCTGAAAAGACTTGAAAGTCTTACTACATATTAGCTGCTGCTCTGACTATGGTAAAGAAATGCTTTTAAAAGTAAATGGTTGTTAGCTAGCATTCTAACATTATGTTATGCTTGATCAGCCACATTTTCAGCAACTTTGTTTTGACTTCATTTTTAAGTTAATCTGGAGCATAGTGATGCGTCAATTACCAAATGCTTCCCAGGCCCTGCCCAGATCTGTAAGGGGAGGGTCACAGTACACCTTAGAACATCAAGTTGCACACTAGATAGCTTCAAAACCACAAAACCTATTTTCACATTCTAATTCAGACCCAGAAAGAAGATACAGTACAATCCATAATACATATTCGAAGATGGAAGTTAACAAAGTCAACTCACGTTGAGTCTCTAGACACTGTTGTTTTCGCAGTCAGATCTTGATCGAGATAGGCAACCACAGGGTGATACCATACCATCAACTTGTTATCAGCCACAGTAGCAAGAATATTCACTGCGTCGTTCCAGCACATTGTCGTCACCATAGTTGCTAAGGAAGATGGAAAAGAAAATACTCAAGTATTATTCTTACAGATACTGAAGAATCAGAGACGAAAAAATTTCTCTAACAAGCGATGTTTATCTCATATTGAAAGTGATCATATTCCTACAGCATTTCCATAAGAGCCTACAAATACAAAAACAGTAGTAACATTGATCAAACCCCATCCTGGAACTCCCTTTATCAGTAAAACTGTAAAAATGATACCATACCCGCAAACGAAAAAGACAACAAAAATAGTACCTAACTTAACCGTCTTCTCAGCTCCAAAATGGCGCACTGCTCTGATGTGCAAATCGCGATTTTTATCGATAATTGCAATCTGACGCTCGGAGGAGGGACCATCTTGGTTCAGAGAAATCTCAAGGATGTCCATCTGAAGATATAAGCATACAAGAACAGTGCAACCAAAACATTTTCCGATGGTCCTACCTGCTTACCAGCACATTAACTAGGAAATCTAATACACAAAAAATTTTCACTCAAATAGATGTTGAAGAGTTCATCAATTGAAAATCAAGTGGGCAGAAGAAATGCTGCACGAAAAATCATAATGCAGAACCACTACATGATCAAATACACTAATCACAAAAAAATGAGCACACTAAATCATCGAACCATACAAATTCAGTGTGAACATCAGGAAAACAAGTAAACAGAATGTGGGGACTCCCGTGACACTTTTTTGTACAATGAACGTTTGGATCACATCAGAGATAGAAAATAGACAGATAATCATAGTTAAAGAAGGTGAATCAGAATGGTATAATATACTCTTGGTCATAAGGTTTTCCCCCATCCCAGGAGTGGTTCATAACAGATTAACCATTCACAACAAACATAAAAAGTGCCACTTTTGAACGCAAATTGCCAACCGCAAGCCAAACACGATTTCCAGGAGACATGGCACCTAGTTCAAAACATGCGTACAGTTAACCCTAATATTCACACCAAAAATGACAAGAATCGGATGAATAGTTTTTGACTTATTTAGAAAAAATCATGAACAACACCATTTCTTGGCCTAAATTGCCACCTGCACGCCAAACGAGATTGTCCAGAGAGATAGCAAATGGTTCATAACATGTGTACAGATGCCTCAAATATTCACACCAAAAATAACAATAAACAGATTAACCGTTCATGACACACACGGCAAAACCCTAAAAATCACCACTTTTGGATGTAAATTGCCACCTGCAAGCCAAACGAGATTCTCAGGAGACAAGGCATGCAGTTCTAAACATGCGTAGAAATGCCCCAAATATGTACATCAAAAATGACAAGAATCGAATGAACCGCTTTTGACAGTTTTGGAAAAAACCATGAAAAACGCCTTTTTTTGCAAGTCTATAAATTACCACCTGCAAGTCGAACGAGAGTTTTCCCAGATATGACACGTGATCCATAATATAACTACTAGCGCCCAGTAGTTTCACACGAAAAACCACAAAAAAGTAATGAACAGATTTTGAACTATTCTTAAAAAACCCTAAAAATAGCCATTTTGGGGCATAAATTGTCATCTGGAAGCTGAACAAAATTTTTTTTCAAATTCCGGCTTCCTCAATTTTCCTCAATTGCGGATTGTCACCTTCACATCCAATTTCAGAAAATTCATTGATCGGTTATCCAGGAAAATGCATTGGTGACAGACGGACAGACCTCATTTCATACATAGGACTCTTCCCCTAAAGCGGGAGTCCAAAAACACAGATCAACACAGGATGTCCAACTAACCGAATGTCGCACAGGCTTTCCATCTCCGATAGCTCTCCCAGTAAGAGCTTCAAAGAAGTACAATGCTACAAAAAGAAAACAGAAAAATTGACGAATATGGGTACTTTGTTCTTTCCCGAGTAGTTTTATAATCCCATTTGAGAGCAGCTAGCATTCAAGACTTGCCTGACATGTACTACACAGGTTGAACGAAATACTTTTGCAGGAAAATAATAAATGAAGTCATTTCTCATGATGGCCAAAGCTAGCACATTTTCACAAATAATTCCTTTTAGTCTGCAGCTGATGTAGATCAAAGCGTAATGTGCTTCGTGTTCTCTTTCCTGCGTGCTACATTATTTTCCACAAAACTTTCCTGAAAACGTTCACAAAACGAACGCAATGGATAAAAATGGACAGAGACCTTCAGAAATAGCCAAACTTCACACACAGTTGAAACATGCCTGAAAGCATGACATAACTGCTTTAGGAGACTTTAAAGAAAACGATTCGGCACGAAGGCTCTTAAAAAAAAATATGAAATTCTAAGATTTTAACAACTTTTGACCAAAGTAGCAATTTGCCTCACAGGTGTCAAAAGTCTTCTATCAAGTGTCTCTGTGCAGTTTCTAGCAATCTGTCTTAGCGGATTGAATTCACTATGTTTGGGAAATTCATGTAAGCTTACCCTGACTAGCAGATGCCTTTTCATTATGTTCTAAAAGCCACACTGAAAGCATAGGCTACCTTACCACCAAAATTTATGGTTCTGCACGGTATTAAAATATTGCTTCCCCGATCTAGCATGACTGGCTGTAACTGATGCATCATATTTATGCAATTGAAAGTAATTGCACAGGATCAATATTTGCTGGAGTGAGTAATAGTTGCCAGTTGTCTGCACTTGTATTTAGTGCTTGAAATAGCTTGTGGTATTATGAGAAATCTGCTTTTGTCAGATGTATCAGTGTGGTCATCAGTCGAGTCAAAGAAAAGTATTCCAAAAAAACATCATCCAGAAGAGCCCGTGGGTATTTTTTCGCAGAAGCCATGCAAATCTTCTCTTTTAATGGCATGTGCTAATGAGCACAGCATCACACTTTCTTATCCCGGTACATGCAAAATAGTTCAACAGAGGCTAAAAGTCCAAACTAGTTAGAGCAAATTTCGACCCTTGACACCAAAAAGAGCTTACAATATAGATAATGCTGACAAGTTTCGCCGAAATTGCCGAAGAAGAATTTGTTAGTAAAATTGGGTCTTGAGACATGATCTATAATCCCAACAACCCTTCAAGGCAGCACACTCTAAAAGATGGGTTCCATAACCATTGCGTGCAAAATTAGCATACCCCTCCCCTTCATGCAAGAAAATTACTGATGTGGAATTTTCCTCACGGACCAATTCTTTCAGGTGAACATGCTCACACCATCATTCTCTGTGTCCCAAATTATCAGGTAAACTTACTATCAAAAGCAAACCTCAAAAAGCAAACCACTATCTCTAGTAATTTGAACATTAGTCTTTTTCAAAACTATTCTTATCAAAAAGCTGAATCTGGAAATTGATCGTAATCATGGACAGGCAGATCAAGGACAACAAAGAATGTATCATTTTGCTTCATCCCATCTTGTTGCAGCATCTTCCATCTTTAGGCTATTCCCCCTTACTAGTACCTAAAAATAGGAAACGTTTTTGGTCCCTTGAGAAAGGGGGTGGGTCCTCCTATGATAACTTCCTGCCTGCGAATACGCAAAGAATTACTGCTTTGGCTTTCATCACTTAGACGCAAGTTCATCAAAGTTTGAAGAAATTGAGTCAGGCTTATTTGAGAAAATGTGATTACTTCCTCACCTTTCTCATCGTTCTTGTCACGTACAGCTACAGTATCATTACTGATCGACACAATCTGCTTGCTCATCAGATCAGGCCGCATGCCAACGTACTTCGGAGCACTGATCAGTCGACCCTTAATAGTCAAGTCACAGAATAAGTGGACTACAGCTAACTTAATTGAGGATTTTGTATTACATCAAACAAAATAATGAGTCATTCTTTGCTCTCTAACACAAAAATGAAACTACTTTCAGATAAAAACTGCCATGCCCAAGTAGGAACTAATCCTTCCCGCTTACCTTCTATTTTTCTTCTCTGGATATTTGGCTCCACCAATGCAGAGAGTTATGAACAGAACTACTGTGACACAAAGTTCACCACAAGCACACTTACCCAAAATATCTGACCAGTAGGACTAGCAAAAACATTGTGACAAAAGATACCATTGCCACTAAGCACTGTGGAGGTGGGTTTTCATGCCCGTCGTTTGCTCCGCAGACAGCTACGTGCTACGTGTTGCGTTCATTTGACATGCATGAGAATGCTACATAAGAGGTGAAGCATAGGCACATACTTAGGCACATAGCAACACGCAGAAGAACGTAAGGATTTCATTCTTGCGCACTTTGGCAGCGAGCTTTCTTTTGATGTAGCTGGCGCCAGCAGTGTTCTATGAAGTAAACATGAACTGCGTTGTAGTTGTGCATCATGAAAATGACACTTCGCACATTCCACGTAGGACCTTGCTTGTTACAGAACGTGAATGAGAACAGCACATAGTATTTGTTCTGATACCAATATGCGCAATGCTTTGTGGAGCAAACGGCGCGCATGAAAACCCACCTTAGGAGCAACCACTTTGCAATTTCCCAAACAAATAAAAAATCATAAATCTAAGACAGAAATTGAAGTGGCAAACTTACTTCATAAGAGTACACTTGGATGCCTGTGTCGTCTACCAACAAGAAATGCCTGTGAAATATGGATCGACAAGCCAATATCAGTCAAAGTTGGTTCTGCAACATACACTTGCCCTACTCACAGCATTTGCATGAACTATAGCCTCCATTAAGTATCACAACTTCTGTGTGTTTAATCAAACAGTACAATAAGTGTGAACTCTGTAGGAACCATCAAACACCATGAAAATAGGAAACAAGGCCTTTCAAATACATATCCATGAAGGAGAAAAATAAAAATTGAAAAAATGCTACAAGCCAATCTCAAACAGCAAAAAGTGAAGGTGCAACTGGTTTTCAATGATGAGTATATGTTCAAAAGCATTGCCAGAACATTCAACAACCTCAAAATGCTACAAACACTTTACATCCACCTCTTCTATGGAATGATTTCAACAGGCAGGGAAGCTGGTTATAAAACTTTCACAACAGAGTGATGGTGATGGAGGGATGCAATCTTTTTTCTTTCAGAAATAGAGAAGCACCAGAGATGGTAGAGGATTCTAGATCAAAGACTTGCTAACATGGAAAAAACTACTCACTTCTCTGCCAGTAAGATCAGTGATACAGAACCACTTTTTAAATCGAAGATCATAGGCGTGTTCCAGTTCTTCACACTGTAAAAAAACAGGCACTGCAGCAGTAGAGTAGGTAAAAACACATACCATAATGCCTCGCATAAGTGCCAGGGCCCTTATTTAATTTTTAAGGATCCAGAGTGGGCCCTTATTCGAGGGGGGCCCATATTTAATTAATAGATATGAAAGTTGTCTAAGAAACAAAAAAAGTTTCCCATGTTATCACGATGAAAAAGAGCAAAATAGGATTAAAAGCTAAAACAAGTCGTATTGTTTATTCAAACTTCCTGAATTGCTTTTCAACTACATTCTTGTCAAAAGTTTGAATAAACACCCGTTTCTGAAGGTTGAAGGATAGGAGCTTATTTGAAGGGTGGGCACCTATTTGAGGGGGGGGGGGCTTATTTACTAATTTCACTTCTAGGGTGGGCGCTTATTCAAGGGGGGCGCTTTTCAAGGCATTACGGTACATCAGATTTGAGCCATCAAATTTCATATACGCCAATCACGATGGAATGAATCCCAAAGGCACTTTTTTAGGCACATATTAAGCTGACAAAGTTGGTCTTCTATTCCTCCTAGCCATTGTTACTGAAATTTGAAATACCCTCATCCTACATAACAAGGCTCTTATAAAAGCGGATGGCAAGACATCAAACATCATACTCTTGAAATAATGATAAAAATACAAGCAACTTTAAAAATGAAAAAAAAGCTTTCAAATATAGCTGGAGACTATTGCACATCTTTATCGCGGGAGGAGAGCTTCTTCATTCAAATAGCCAACTCAAATTAGCTCCAGACATGTTCTAATTCTCGTTTTACATAGATTTAGTTTTAGCAGACCGTTTTTTTTTGTTTTGTTTTGTTTTTTATGGCTTCGATGTTCTTTCCATGATCTTGTTTACTTGCCTGCTTGTTTGTTTGATTACGTGCTTACTTTTAGGATCAAAGCTGAACAAATTGGGTTCAGAGTTGCTCAAACATTCTCTATCTCTACTAAGTACTTCCCTGTTCCCATGAGTTCATTAGGTTTTGACCTTCCTCGTCAGGCCGGTCTACTACTCTTCTCCTTTTCTACTTCTATTCTTACACCAGTAAATGGTTTGAACATTTATGTGAAGTTTTATTGACGCATATCCATTGTAAATAGCTACATAGTAGACAGGAAATATACATACAATACAAATACAGATGAAGATCAAGACATGTAAATGAAAACCTGTAGAATAAAACCAGTAGATGAGCACACCTGTAGATATAGCACTGAGATGATGTAGTGACGACAAGATGGTCATGGGCAAGAGCCAATTTCACCACTCTGTCTCGGAAATCTGAAACAAAACATCAGAACAGAATCACCAAAATAATTACCAGCATGTGGTATGCATCACTCCGTGTCAGCATCGAGTAATTGATCAAAACAATAGGACTGATAAGAAAATCGTTTATTATGAATTCGCTTCAAGCACGTACAAAGTAAATGAGTTTCAAGGAAATTTTCACTATACCCCCAGTGTAACAAAACGACAGCCCTGATGCAATGAACTGCCTTTCCCTGCACTCTTAAACACTGACCTGGGTTGCGTTAATGTCTATTATTATTAAGGTAACGGTACTGTCAAGGAGATGGAACAGTCTTCATCAACTAGAAAATGTCACACACAATTGCTGTGTCTAACAGAGAATGTAGAAACTTTGCAATTATAAAGCCCTATATGTCGTGAACAAGAGCTGCTTTTCACATGAAACAAGGACCAAAGTTCCTGAATTTGGCTTTCAACTATGATAATTTCATTTTGACAATTGTATTGTTTTAAAACGAACAATTATTCAACATATGTTCTCACAATAAACCTAACTCAGAAGAACTAAAATCAGAATCTCATAGAAACAATACAACCCACCTAAATTTTAAGCTTTTAGTAATTCTAGGCTGGAATCACAAATATAATATTCATCATCAGTTCAAAAAAGTTATGAATAGAACTTTCTCACATAGTTATCACACAATCCATTGTGGGACAGTTAGATTCGCATTATTAGAGAGCTTACGCAAACTGACATTGTGACATTGACATTGCGATTTTGTTCGAATTGACATTCTAATCGACAC
>JAOBRC010422457.1:0-12208 GCA_027575255.1 Scolionema suvaense
TTAAGAGGAGATGGTGTTGCACAGCAGTTTGAACACTTATCATAAGAGGTTTGCAGCCAGTTTCAACCCAGAAAAAATGCACAAATAGAAACAGGCATTGCTAAGATCTGGTAGTCAATACAGAAGCATTTAGGTAGCTAGAGGAAGAAGAAGATTCGGTCAGTCAAAAAGCCACGGATCCAATCTACTATTATCTACTATAGACTGTAACTATACTGTGATGAAGAATAAATCAGTCTGATAAAGAATAAATGCTATGTCTGGCATGTGCAGTCCTCGGAATTCACAACGTCATAACTACCGCCGAGAGCGAACTTCACAGCGGCACAAATTGCTGTCAATACTTTAAAAATGCTTCTGACACAGCCTGCGTTCCATAAAGAACTGAGCATCTGAACCCATGCAGCAGTATGATAAATTAGCAGTCAGAACCAAGATGCAGGAACAAAATTATCCCACTTGAGCTCTTGGTTGTTTATCGTTTCTGTTCAGCTGCTTGTGGCTGTGTAGTCATGCCAAATCTCACTCTTATCTACCATTACTCGTTTTAAATCATCGCTTTTCCTTTGATTATGTTCTCAGATTTGAATGCAAATTACAGTGGATTTTTTCTCGTAATTTATTCGGTGAAAGTTTTTTGGCAACATAAGCATTTCTCGTAGGCTATAATACAGTATATTTCTTTTAAGTGCCTCTGACCCTCGTATTTTCCCGTTGGCCACGGCAGCTTTTTTCGCTAGCAAGAACTGCTTTCTTGGCTATGTTTTCCACGGCCACTCAAGCTGAAGGAGGGGTTATTTTTTATCTAAATGAACAATTCACCGAATGCTCAAGGCATGTTGAACTTGGATCTAACGTCAATGGTCTTCTGTGCTTAACCTTCGATACGGCAAATAATTCATTCATGGGTACGGTAAGTGGCCGTTCTGTCAGAACTGGATGAAACATAGTCGTATCCGGCTATCGATGATCAGATGCATGTCCACCAGGCCAGTCTAAAAATATCGGTGATTTTCGAAACCTGCACTTCTTCCCCATCACCTATTTTCGTGAATTCCGAGGGTAGCATGTGGACTAGGTTTTCACATGCAGGTCAAAGCACCAATGCATACAGAAGAATTAAGAGCTCCATCATCACAAGAGATAGCACCATAGTGTCAGTGTATTTTTTAGATGAAAGCATCATGAACCGCCAAGTGACCCAGACACCTAGTAACTGTGTACAATAAAAGATTATCACACTGTATTTAGGCAGATCCCTTCTTCACTTGGTATGAGAGATGAATACACCTGCTTAAAGAAAGTCGCTGATTTTGCACAGAAAGTCACTGTTTTTGGAGTCACAATTCTAAGGGTATTGAGTCTACAGATGTAAAGGCTCCCTATCCAAACCTAGATATTCTGTTGACTAAAAAAAAGGTTACAAAACAGTTCAACAGTGATCCAGAAATTCTAGGTGCCGACTTTGACGAACTAAAGTATTACCTCGCACTCACGAGAACAGAAGTAGACCTGCAGGTATTTCAGTTTAATGATTTTGGTCTCCGAAGAGGAAGTAAACGAGGCGACCTTTTCTGTCAGATTGTGCAATAATGAGAAGAACAAAACTAGATTCAAAAAACGGATAACATCTAGACATGCACCAAATAAAGAACAACTTATTATACAGAGAAGCACTCAGGGATATACTTTCATTTGTAATGCAAAATCAGATCGATTACTTCCACAACATCCTGAGACTAAAGGAGGGAAGATTCATTGGGTTACAACAAACCCGTCATTAATGGGTGGAGGGATTCTGACTCTGATTTTGACACTATTGCCGTGCCGTCTCCATCCCTACCACTCCTAAACGTTCATTTAAAGACAGTTCTGGAAAAAGAAATTAACCCATCAGAGTACAGAGTATAGAGTCTAGATAATCTTTGTAACCTAGGAGGCGAGGATAATTGTGCAGGAAATAAATAGGCACAATTGCAGTTCTCCCATAATTAATAGCAAAATATGAAGATAGAACCGATCTTCAAACTTCTTCAAAATGCAAAGTAAATCTTAACCCTATCCCTATTGGGCTTTTTTGGGCTCCTTGGAATTGGGGGGGGGGGGGGCGGATTCCGCCCCCCTCGATAACTTTTGTTTCCAATAAGCCATAAGCATGAAACTTGGTATGTAAGTAGGCCAATATGTGAGGAGCACAATGACATAAATTTTGGTCCCAAAAATGCAGGTGGCAATGATGACGTCATCATTTGTTAAGGTCACCCATCAAAATCTATTGTTTTCAGGGTTACGTCATCAGAGCATCACCAGTCTCGGAAATCGGTAAACCTGTTTTGTCATAAGACCTGTTCAATGCCTTAACAAGATTTCTCAGGTAAGACATCTTACTTCTGGACAATCAGAAGAGCAAGTGTAATGCATGCTGGGAAAAAATCACCATCACAGGGAGTAAAGACTATGGACCCACGGAAATACAACGCAGAAGTATTTGGATTGGCATCCCGCGACAGAATTCTCTGCCATAGATGGAACTGGACAAACTATCTTTTCGAGTTCATTAGATTTCCGTCAACCTTCCTGATCATAACCGCCTCAGTAATCTGCCTTAGTATCACATCAACACAAAAGATGGCAATCCCGTGTGTATCTCTGCAGTTCCGTCCTTCTCATCAACTGTGTGTGTGCTCGCTTCAAGATGATTGTAGTTCTACCTCATAGAAACATACACAAGAACCGTGCAAGGAGGATCATAGTTATACCTAACAGAAGCAGGAAAAGAATCCCACCACAACAATCAAGTTTTAACTGCTAAGACAACATCACAAGTAAACTTCCACACAATACTTACCAATAGGTTGATAATCACCAGCGGCAGAACTACCAGGAAGATAAGAAATACAATAATTGACATCTCTTCGTTGAGCATTGTACCCCTGCTGAGGTTATCAGCCAGGAGTGCACCATAGTCAAGTTCTCCAAGTGTCATAACGGCAGTTTTCACAATGGAATACCCAGCATTTTTAAAACTGTCTTGCCATCTCAGCAAGGCAAAAAACGCCAACCCAAATCCGACGAAAAGACATCCAAATGCAATCAGAACTTTGACGATTCTCTTCAACACTTGGGTAAACATCACAATGTATAGACCGATCATTGGAAGGCTTTTCAAGTACAAGAGCAAATTGCTCCAAGCTAGAAGTATTGAGAGAGATCCAAATTGCCACTTCAAATGTTTTGCAGCTGTGGTCTGATACTCCTCACAAAACAGTATAATTAAAAATCCCATTGTCGAGCCAAATAAAAGAATTTCCAGCCAATTCACAGGATCCAATAAATATTTACATCTTCGTAACTTTACCTCAGCCGCTTCTTTTACAATGTGAATAACAGTGAACATACATGTCACCCATATAGAGGTCTTCACTGATCCATTTCTAGAAAAAAAGGGAACATATACATATTCCAAGCTAAACAGAGCAGCATAGCTGTGCACCAGCTACACCGATTTGTGCTTCTTGATTTTGTGCATTGCTTTTGCTTCCAAAGGCGTTAGCAGCGTTAGATTTCCATTTGCAGAGAGCTGGTCAGAATCCTATAACTAACTGCACACAAGTTAATGACAGCAGATTTGAAATGATATAACATTTAGTAGCAAAATAACAACATCAAAACCAATTTTGTACTTAATTGACCCTTATTACACCAATGAACCCATAGAATGCAAGCAATGCTCTCAATAATTGGACACATCTCTGAGTTAGCAATAGTCAAGCTGATAGTCAAGGTCGGGGTCATATCCAGGTCTAAGTTTGGGAGATCTGTTGCCATACTTCACATAGGTCAAATTAGTCAAAAAGGAGGAAAACGTTTGAAAAAAAGGGTTCAAAAAATTTTTCGAGAAAAGCCAATCAGCTCTATTTTGATTACAGAGTCTTTCATGAAAATGGTCGTAAAAGACAAAACAACCAGTTCAATAGTCATCAAAGATACAAAAAAGATATAAGAGAAACATCACTAAAATCGACCTTCATGGAGCAAAATGATCTCCAATTGTTTAGAGCAAGAGCCAAAGAAATTAGGAATAAGGTCCAAGAAGCTGCATTTCCTTCTAGATTCATAGACAGTGTAATTCGAGGTTTTCGTGCTCCTCCAGAAGAGACTCTCATCCCACCAGATGTTTTTGATGAACAGATATTCCTTATATACAATTGAAGTTCCTTTCCGTGAACAGAACGAGAAGATAATCCCTGTTTTTCTAAAGACGTTCAACAAGTTCACGCATGGTAAATACAAAGTACTGATAACATGGAAAACGAAGAAGGTCTGTGCTTTGTTCAACTTAAAAGACAAAAATGCTTGCCCTGCCTCTGTTGTTTACCAGGGAAAATGTTCATGTGGTGTAGTATACATAGAAGAGATTTGTAGGAATGCCTGTGCTCGTTGGCAAGAACATGAGAACCCATGTAAAGACTCAGAGCCTGCTCGTCACATAAGGGACAACATGTCTCATTGTCATTGTTTTGTTTGGTCAGTTTTACATCCTGCTCCAACCGAAAGAAAGAAGAGGAAATATTTGGAGGCCTCCTTTATTGCACTTCTCAGACCAGCTTTGAATGCTCAAGTGGAATTTAGTTATTTAACACCATTTAGGCATATGGTGTGACACAGTATAGTCATCAGCAGTTTCGTAAACTGCTTTTAAACTTATTAGTTTTTATTACCCTTTTATGGACTTTTATAATCAGCTTTTAGCAGAGCACATAAAAGTTTTAGTCAGACGTTTAGTTTTACGTATAGCACTTGAGGATGACAGATGTCGAAAAGCTTTCTGCTTGACTTTGAGAATTCTCTATCTCTTGTCTTTATGGATTAGCAAATGGAGAATGCTATTGATCTTTTATGAAGTTGTACATTTTTCTATAGATTTTGTAAGTGAAGACTTGGTCTAAGAATGGCATCAAGGAAAAAATGCAAATTCAATTCAAAATGATGGTACTGCTTAATCTTTGTAATTGTTGCAAAGAAGCTTAATAGTAATGACTTCCAGTCAATCTGTACCTCAGAACCAAAACGTTGCCGTTTTCATGCCCTAGAAACTGTGGAATGTTAACATTGCTCCTTTCAGAGGATACAATTACACATTCCACAATATCATCTACAGAAGATATAGAAGTACGTCTTTTTTTTCTTGAAGAGGCCAAAGCAGGCACTGCATAAAAATTTTGTTTGACCGACAATCGTGAAATTATAGCTAATGCAACGATGCAAACTCAGAATAGTTCTCCAACAAAGATACTGATCTTGCCGCCACCAAGATTTCTTGGCAAATCCTGATGGAATGTGATTGGTTGAGTCGCTAATTTGATTGTTAGGCGCGATAATTTTGTGCGCATGTGGCACAAAGCCGATTAGTCTTGCCTATCCTGACAAATTTTCTGTTTTTTCTTATATGGTGTTTGGGTGGTGAGGCAAAATTATCTCCGGTTTTCACAGGGTTGGTTGTACTGTGGCAGAGCCACAAGGAGAAGGAAGCAAGAAGGTAAACACGGGAACTCTTCGCGAAAAGTGGTGCTGACAGATTGAACAGTTTTGCAGTGGGGCTAACTATGTCTTACGTCCGAGAATTACGCAGATATCACTTGAAATCTTAGGTCGAAGAGTGCTTATGTTCGCTGCCGTGGTGAGGTATGTAGGCTTACTTCTTTCATGTCTAGATAGCTAGAGAGCTTTAGCAGAAATGCCCACGAATTTCTTCGTCGAATCTCTGGATGTAGTCATTGAGATATCTCAATGCTTATTCGGCTTTAAGTACTAGTACAATGAAATCATAAAGATTTGAAGATTGCTTATGGTCTGCCACGGCTGTCAACGTTTGACAGATTCTATATACTTCTATATGGGTTTAGCTAAACCCGAACCAAATTGTGATGAGTGATGAGCTGGTTAGCAGAGAGCTTAGCTGCTCAGCTGCCTTTCTAGCCTGTCCTTAGCTACCTATCTGTCGTTGTTTTGTGCTTTTGTGTGTACAAAGCTCCATGAATGAATGCCACTGCCTTGCATGCTGACCAGAATGTTGTTGTCTTGATATAATTAGTTGGTTTCATAGAGCAATCTCCATGCCCCCTCCAGATTTTTTACCTTTGTCTTTTACTTTTTATTCCGGAGGGTGGGGGTCTCAGACAGAGGTAGATGCATTTTAGTTTTGATTGATTGAAATACCATATCTTTTTAGGCATCAAAAGTTTAACTTAAGATCTAATTCAGCTAGCTATCTAGGCACATACATATGACAGAAATGAGTCTAGATATGCCTTTTGAAGACAGGAAATTTTTAGGTAACCTTATGATAGCCTATAACAGAAACCATTTGTTCATGTAAATTGCAGTCCTGTGGATACTAGCCTGCTTGGAGAATCCTTCAGAAAATTTGATTCCGGTCATAGTCTGCTCATTGGAGACATGATGCCTTTATCAACATCATATCATTTATATCTGCTTTGATCATGAGACTCACAGTGCACTCACCTACATTTCATCTAAGCACTAGTATAGCTGGGTCCGGACTCCAGGCACATTCCATCTTCAATGCTTCAATTTTCTTCCATAAATTTCACTCTGGCTGGTTGATGTATAAAGCTCTGATGAGTTAGACGACTTCGAATCATGGTAAACCTGGTTAGTAATGCCTCAGACTTCTTGCAAGCATTTTCACTTGTAAAATAGTTCCTGATAGCAACACTTTGTTTCTCCACTCTGACTACCACTAGCTATGTTTTTATAAGAACCAGTTGAGCTGTGGCTCTTTCTAAATTTTTTTCCATGTCATCACCAGTTGTTCTGAATGTAGTGTCACAAGGCAATACAGGCCTGAAGTTCAGCCATTTCAACTGCAAATCATCAAAAGTTATTTGTAGTAGTCTTCATTCCACATGTTGTGTTATCAAGAAATTTGAACACGTTGAATATGAACTAGAGTTGTTGTTTTTCATACTGTACTCATGATGAAGCTCAGCCTTTTCCTCGATTCAAACTGGCAAACTAAACTGCACCTGAGGCACAGATTGAAGATTGTCGCATACAGAGGCTTGGTGGCCAGGCATGATCAAGATTGATTGTCCTTAGTTTGTAGGCAAATTTTAGGTGTGTGTCCCGATAAAATTGCTCTTGCAAAAAAAGTGTAACTAAGCTGCTCTGGACTTCACAATAGGGCAGACACCTGTTGAAGTTGTACATGCTCGTAAAAGACTCCAATGCCTGGTATTTTTTTCACACAGAATTATTGAGTAGCCAATATATGCCTATTGGTTATCACACACTTCTTTTCCCGTAACATAAAAGCCGATTTCCCTTTTTCTTCCAGCCAGGTCTTTGATTCCTCAAATCCAGCCAACTTCTGTTCATGCTGTAACTAGCTACCCAAACAAAAGTACTATCATGTCTGAATCTTAGACCAGCTACTGTTTAACCACTCTTTCCCCGCAACGGAACTCCAATGTTACCAGTACTGCTCCATCGTCATCAAAAAGCACAAATCCTTGCAGAAATGATACTCAGTTGAAAGAAGCTCCTCTTCCCCAGAAAGAATGTCCAGCAAATATCACATCTTTGGTTTTTGCTTCTTCGATAGACGTAAGCGTTTTCTGGAAAAGCCATCTACAAGATATTCCGAAATGAACTGATGACTGAGTATCATATAGCTACCAGAAGCAGAAGCCATCTGTCAATTACAAGTTTCCTTGTACCCAAATATATTTGGAAAGCCTAAAACGTTTCAACACAAGCGGTTTCAGGAGTTTCCCTGGTTAGTTTACTCAGCGACAGAGGATGGGGCTCTCTGCTTGCCTTGCCTTCTATTCGGACACCACTGCAGCAAAGCAGCAAAAATGGACAATTTGTACACCAGTTTCTTTCATAAATGGAACGTTGCTCATGTCAAGTTTAAGGCACATTCTTCATCCATTCATGGTTACCATTCAGTGACCCAACCTCTGTTTGACAGTTTTCTATCAGTCATGACAGGTCAAAGGCCTTCAATATCTGCTCAAGTTTCACATGTTCCATCTGATGTTGCTTGCAGGCGAAGTGCTCTGATCAGGCTGATAAAGCGAGGGATGTACACTGCAAAAAGCAAGATTCCCGGGTCGGGATTATTTTTCCCAAAATGAGAGAAAATTTGCCTGTTTTGAGATACTGGGAAAATTTTTCCCGAATTGGGAAGACCATTTTCTCATTTTGGGAAAAAGATGTTTTGTGATAATATTTCCTGTTTTGGGATTCCGAAATATTCTCATTCGGGAAATATTTTCTTGTTTCAGGAAATTTCATTGCATTATGAGTCAGCGGCCATGTTGAAGACCACCATTCCACAAGATCAGTTTGGTTGGCGGAAGGCCATACTGCACTGAAGACTGAATCAGAGTATGAGATATTCGCATTCATTTATGGATATGAAGGGCTAAGTAAGCTTCTCAATAAACGTGCTGGCATTGGCTTCTTTTACCATGGATGCATTAAGGTTGACATCCTTTGTTGCCGAAAGAAAAGGAGCAAGAACTCGGAGCACTGGAACGCTATCCTCGGCAGATGCATGGGTTTTGGTTAAAACGATCCATTTTAAGAGATGGATGTGGTCGCTGATCCGTTATCCGGAACTTGTTAGTGGCATTTTTCTCATCTAAAGGACCCCTTGCTAAAAGTTTAGGGCAACACCGAAGGAATCAATTCGCAATCTTGCAAGCTGTGCAAATCGATCTGAACACGGAAACGACATTACCCACATTATCAAACATGGCTTTTTTGGTGCTGTTCGGGACATAAAGGGGGAAGCAGACTTGGTATTTTTGCCGGAAATCTCATCAGAGAGTTATATTTGCACAAACTAGAAGCACTGGATAGTGGACAATGGGCTGTAGGTCAACAGGGATATAAGGTGTGTGGCCTACGACGTCATGAGAGATGTGACTTGACCTGAGCATACAATTTAGAGCGCTTTTCAAAATATCTAATCCATTATACGTTTTCTCAATAAACCCACGCTGATAGAGTATCATAGGAAAAGTAATGCAGAGTGCTTTCTAATAATATCTGATTTATAAAATCTCGATCAAGATGTTTTTGAAATAGGATCCAAAACGTGATTTCACTAGTAACAAAAGGGATAAAATTTCGGACCTTCGTTTTTCAATCATCCAATACCAAGGAAGGCAAGATGTTAGAAATTCTCACAATTTCAGAAATAGGGAAGGGAGTAGAAGCAGTCTCACCACCACCTTAAGGTTGAATAGAGTTAAATATGAAGGACGATACTAAAACTTCACCACCCGGAATAAAATAGTGCCTCAATTCTACCATCCGGATTTCCGGCTCCTTCCGGAAAACTTCCATCCCTGCATTCCTCAATCCTATTTTATTTCATAACCAGCTCCGAAGAAAGCATTTTTGGTCTAAAAGCGTTTCTATATGCAATTGATTATTTCGTATGAAATAACGAGATCGGGGTTGTTCCTGCTGCTTATAACTATAACGATGCTAACTTAACATTCAGAATACAATTTTTTCCTACATTTGGTGGGTAGATTCATTTCCATGGTCAATGCGGGAGCAGCGAGGAATGCAAGCAAATGGCTTGATCTTCTGGCACATAAGGGGGGCACATCTGAAATAGGACCTTCGTGATATTTGCAAGGAATGTCAAAACAACTTTTTTTGGCGTACAATGATAAACCTTTCATGTGCGATGGCGCGCCATAGATTCGCACGCGATTGCAACATATGGTACATGCTTGATAATAAGACAATGGAAGGTCAGCCGTAAAATTTACCGCATCACTTCCGCAAATATCAACTGAACATCATCTGGAATTTCATTTCAACAGAAAACCATACATTACACTCACCCAGCTTCAGTTTCTTTAGCACGCACCAGCAATGAGGTGAGAAGAGATAGAAATATGATGTAGACTATCAGACTGGGAATGTAGAACCACCGCCTCAACCTCGACCACTTCTCTGAAATCAGTTTTCTTGTCAGCGGATGGCAGAGTAGATCATCCCGTTTATATTTCACCATTTCAGCAGGAGGGAAATAGTATGGTATACTTTTACAATCTAGTTCAATGTGCTGGAAATCAAATACTATACAATAAAATGAATCATTAGGTTCACGGTAATCAGATCGTGTTATACACCTCGTCAGCAACTCACGAAAGCATTTCGGCGTACATCGAATCATTTTCTGAACAGGATACTCACTCGGCTCGATCCTGTAGGAATAGAAAACTTTAAGTAAAACATAGCACAAACAAAAAATTGAACCTTCAAAAAAAACTTAAAACTAAGAACCAGAAGCTAACAGTCATAGTACTAGTCTGCTGACCAGAAAATCGCCAGAGCACTGCGCGATATTGTTCTTTACAAGGTGCTTGAACATGCAAATCGTGCGGAGCAATTAATCGTGATCAAAAGGCTTCTATTCTTAGCATACAGCAGTGTCATCAGGAATCTTGGTATGTGCATCATGATACATGTGACAACAAGTTAAGCATTATCTATTTCTAGAAGAGTCTGCCAGCAGGTCGCAGAAGTAGTGGACTCCAGCAAATTTAATCATGAATCATTGCATCAAGCTATATATAGGATCAATGGTAAAAACAGCACCTACTTATGTTCATACCAAAACACAATAGAAATGACCATAAAATAGCCACATCCAGGACCAACAAGATCTTTCTCAACATGACATTGATCCATAAGATTAACTATAACTACGTTTAATCCGTAACATTACTCCAATTACGTGAAATTGTGGAAAAAGTAAAGAACAGACTTCCAGTTTCACACCAAATACTTCAAAAATATTCAGATACAGATCATATAATAGTTTTGAAAAAAAACCACAAAAATAGTTACAGCCAGGGTGAACATGAGTTTTTTGAGAAATGACACATGGTTCATAATATGGTTTGTAATTGTCAGCATTGAGCAATCACATTGTGTGTGCGATGGATAAGCTGACCGAGTGCCGTTCCATCTATGTACTCAGCAGCCAGGTGTGGCATGCTGATGAGGCATAATGAGATGGAAATGTGGTCAACCCTTTCAATGATTGTTTCGTGAGAAAGATGCATGAGCTGGTAAGTAGGCATACATTGCATTTTTGATGTATGTGTGTTTCACCACAAAATCTAATTGACATGATAGTTCCTACATAGCTTGTGTCTGTTAATCTCTTCTTTTCACATGCAATAGCAGAAGTGGCCATGATTTTTGGATCCGACGATCATGACCATTGGGCCGCTTGTCAAGACGGATCATCAACTTAAAGGCCCGAAATCCGGATGCAGGTATCGATCTGATGATCTGATATGTCGGGGAGAGATTTCAGTCCATGCTTGTAGATGCCCATGTCGCTATGTCAATTATTCACTATTTCGATTGTAATTAATTAATTATGTAAATAATTATGTATTATGTAGCTATGCATAATAAAAATGTCAATTAGTCACTACTCTGATTGTAATTAACTAATGATGTAAATAATTTTGTATAACGTAAGTATAGTAGTAAACTCTATTTATACCTTAAATTTGTAAATATATAGTATTATGTGATTTATTGTTAAATAAAATCATTAACGTATCCCTGCTTAAGTTATGTTTGTATGCATATATATATGTTTGCGTGTGTGATGGTGCAGGTTTGGCGATGTATGTGGGTGTGTATGGCATGTGTGGTGAAGTAGGTGGTGCATGTTTGTGATGCTGTCTTCATGATTCACGAGTGTAAGTTTGCTATGTGGCAGGTAGCAAACAGGGTGACTTGGGAAAAGTGAGTGAGTACGTGTTTGCTGATGTATGTGGGTGCGTATGGCATGTGTGGTGATGTATGTGGTGCATGTTTGTGATGCTGTCTTCATGGTTCGCAAGTGTAGGTTTGTTATGCGGCAGGTAGCAAACAGTGTGACTTGGGAAAAGTGAGTGAAAGTCATCGAAGGTGTGGTGGCAGAGCACCATCCAAAGAAGTTGGAGATTCCTGGCGATATTGACTCGTTTCTGGTGTAATATGTCTTGCTCCGTAGATGGTGTCAATGGTGGGTGATGAAGTTCATTATTCATGTGCCTTTGATGTGTGTGTAAGCTGGCTGAGTGCGGTTCCATCTTTGCACTCAGCAAGCAGGTGTGGCATGCTGATGAGGCCTAATCAGGCCGAA
>JAOBRC010422679.1:0-12201 GCA_027575255.1 Scolionema suvaense
AGAAATCATTATCTAATAATTAAACAGACAGCTGCAAGAGAACTAAATTCAATCCATGTGGCTTCCTGATTTTCTTTATTAGAAATGATATTTAAAGACCTTTGGGTCGGATTTAATCATGGTCAGCGGAGTAGCAACAAACATGGCCGACTCAAAGCAGTCCGCAGCAAATCTTGCAACGATCTGATTCATACAAATAATGCTCTTGCAAGCAGCGATTTCAATCTACCTGTTCTCTCATGGATGGTACAGTAATAAGGGTCAAAAGATGACAGGTTTCAAGCAGGATACGTTTTGTTTGGCAGAATCTGTTCCACACAATGTGTTTTAACCACTATAAACATTGATGTAAAATCTGTTGTTTTGAACTCATGAATTGGCTGAGCAAGTGAGCGCAAGAAACAGAGGCTGTGATCTGGCCCAACAGTCTTTAAAGGTGTGCAGTATCCAATAAATCTTAATATTTTGAGCAAAATTACTTTTCTGATATGTAAAAACGGCCACAATACTGGTCACATATGTTCATAGTGCATTCTTCGTATAATATTTATGCTTTCGGCAAATTGAAATAACTGTACAATATAGTTTTACCAAGATCTGAAATTTGGGGTGGATAATTAAATTCAAGAATTAAGCATCAAATGAAGATATCTTTCTTTCAGAAGTGCCTATAGTCAAAATACTTTAAATTTAGATTTCTGGTGGCAGTACTATTACTTTGCGTAGAAAGCCTTAAAGTTTTTAATTTTAAAGATTCCATCAGAACCTGCCCCTTGGAGTCATTTTCATGTCTGAAGGTGGATTTCCACATGTGCAAAAGTCGCTGCGAAATGAGCGGCGAAGCGAATTTTTTTCATTTTGGCGCATGCGTAGTAATAGCAAAGTGCGCGCACGTGTTCATCCCAGCAAAGAAAATAGTTACTGTACATCCCATTCCACTTTTTTGACGCGAAATTTTTCGCTGCGGCAAAAGCTTTGCTTCGCCAAACATTCGCTCAAGTGGAAATTCGGCTTAACGTAACATGTTCCATGATTCTCCTGAGTCATGGCTTTTGGAGGAGTAGCCACTGACACCTACAAAGAGCATTCTTTTACGGACTAATTGCCTTGTTACATCCATACACTTTTTCATGATGCATTAATGATTTCTGGAGATTTCTTGAAACAATTTTCTTGTGAACAGGTCGTAATGGGCTGGCCAAAATATTCAAATAAAATAATACTTCTATTTTCTCATCATCGTGTGGTGGGATTATCTCTTAGTACACAATCAACTTTACGCATATCCCAATGGATGTTAAGTGGGAGTTTGAAGTCTCTTCCAGCAGACCCGAAATGGACAGGGCTTACTTCAGCCCCATCTTGCTATCGACTATCTAACGCAACCGGCTGCCCCTCAAGCTTCAAAACAGTCAGATCCTTTGAAAAACATGAAATAGCTGCCCTTTTTCTGGAAATTCAACACATGCCAGCTGCCCTTCCAAATTAAGCCCTGGTGGAGTTCATCACCTACGAAACCGTTTTTGCTTCAGTATGGCGGATCTTCCTTCATTAAGTCGTGGCTTGCGTGACCAACTGCACGTGCCTGTCAGAGAAAAATAAATATCTTTGGTCATTGAAATATGCCTCACTGTCACCCAATTGAATAATCTTTATCTGAGGAAAGAACAGCTGCGATTGTTTGGGTTATAAAGGTCAAGCGCCTGAATCTAGCAAAAGTTGTTTTGATAATCGTTTGTTTAGATAACTGCAGCATATTTGGTGAAATTTATTGTCCACCTTTAGGTATAGCAGATTGGAAACTCATCGGGAAAGTGTGAAAGATGATGGAGCTTGGCAGAAAGATTTCATTGATAACTGGAAGCTTAGGATGACTCAATCATTTGATGCTTAAAAACTGCTTAGCAATTAAAAGTACCAAAACTTGACTGTTTTGCAACACATGCAGTACCACTAATGACACTTTGGTAAATCGTTCTGCATGACTTTTGACAGTGATCATTAGAATTTGTTCTGTCCATTGTGGGAGTGTTTTCCTTCAATTTCTTGATTAAGATTTAACATGGTAAAACACGATGAACAATAATTTTTATTTTACTGCTGGAAACTACCAGTCTTGTGAATATGAAATATTTTACCTGTAATCTCTTATTAAGAAGATGCAGCAACATTCATGCTGGAATTTTTTCATTACACAATGACTTTGACTCCTGTTGAAACCCTTTCTAATCCTGGCAAAACAATAGGTAGAATGTGATAAAACATATACAACTGTTTTCAGTGAACTTGTGTATTGTTGCGAGTATACTTGTATCAAAACGGAGCCAAAATATCTATTGGAGACTAGCCTGCACTACAACTTTGCTCGCCAGGTGCAAGACTACTGTTTTCCAAACCAACTTTGAGAATAATACAAAGTTTTTCACCTTTATTTGTGGAGGTATGGAGAGTCTTGGCAAGAAATAAAGCCTGCTTTTACAATTTTCTTGCTCTTAGGCTATTGGGAATGTTGGTAAGTCCCCCTTAAATTTACATTTGCATGCCCCGAAAACTACTACATTGCGTTTTCCCTGGATGCGCTTAAATCATCGTGTGAACTATCTAGCAACCAATCAGATGCCGCGATTGAGAGCACTCAAAATTTAACCACGAAAAGGTGTATTGAAACAATTTTGTAAAGCTGTGGTGGTGCAGATCATCACCTCTGGAGAGTATTGTGAAGGGTGCTACAGGTATATTCAATAAAAAAGGGTGTAACTCCTCAAATGTATTTCATCAAGCCTATATACACTGCAAATGGAAACATCTTCAGTCCTCGAAATTCAGTTTGGCATTCGGCAATGCCAACCCAACTGCCACCCTGGCTTATGAAGGTCAGCATATCATACCCAACCTGAATATTCCCTGTTTTCAGAAGTTTAAAAATTCAGAATAAAAGTTTTATGTTATCCCTTCCCCTTTTTTCATTTAACTTCCTTCGTTTGTGCTTCTTCGTAACCCTATAGCCAAAAGAACTTCTTGGATAACATCACTGTTAAGCTGCCATCTTTAATGCGCAAAAGCACCCGTATGGATTCCTAATGTTCGCTTTGCAGAACGAGAGCATAGATGAGATTGCAATGCAATCTTTTTTCACCCTGTGATAATTTTCCATAACAACCCATGGCAACAGCATTGACTTCGCATATTAATCTAATATGGCAGTTTGAGCTGCTGGAAAATTGATCGCTGTGGATGACTTCGCTTAGCACTTCTACGTGAGATTTGAATTGGATGTTAAGAATGTTAGCAGTCCTCAAGATCAAGAGTGTGTGATATATCTGGTATTTGTTACTGAGGGAGTGTGTATGACTGCAAAAGTAAAGGATAAAGGCAATCTTAAGAATGACTAACAGCTCAGCTTTTGCCTCGGCAATTGCCGACCTGATGCGGACTTCATTTTGCACGAATTTCGAGGGCTGCATCTTTGTCCTGCCATGTAATACTTGCATGAAGAAGAGTTTAAACTGTTGAATGTTGGCTGTAAATTGCTACCATAAGATTGAGTTTTTATAAAATTGAGTTCCTTAGGTCCTGTTACCAGGTTCTAAGAAGGGGACTAGAAAAAAAACCTGGATGCACATCATGTTTACTGCAGAAACGCTTCTTAAAAATATTTAGAAATTTTGAATTACATTACAGTTCAACAATTCTTGCTAGGGTTTCACCTCTGCCAAACCAGGAGGGGCACTCCCAGCTGCTTGGAGCTTTCTGGCTGACCCTTACTAGCTTCACAGATGACAACATACGCCAGACTAATGTCTGAAATAGATTAAGGTGGTACAGCAGGAAAATTCGCAAATTTTTTACACTCGACAACTTACCTGTAACTTCTCAGGCACCCACATATACACGAATAATACTCTAAAATAAAGTTTTGGGCTTACGGAGATACACGCGAGTAAAGTTTATGACTATGCACAAGTTTCCCGTCCCATTCTTCGGTCGCTCTGGCTGCTACTGCACACCACTCATAATGTCAGAAGCAGAGAATAATAGAAATTATGTTCAACTGCTAGGTATTGTTGATGCTCAGCCAGTGTGCACTTTTGAACGAAACTTTTCGAGCTCATTGATATCGCTGCTGATAAGCATGCTGCTCACGTGTGACATGTGTTGTGTCTGATTGGTTGCATTTGCATATTCGGCGCTTGGCATGAGGAAGTAGTAAGACTTTCGGTGAAAAGTATGGTCATTTTGATTCATATTTCCTCCACTCTGGAATAATTTTTTGCTTGCGTAATGGCATTTATATCGTTCGAGGAACAATTGCTCGGCATTCAGTAGAAAATTTATGGGTGTCTCGCCTTCTGGGAGCTAATTATTGGCAGCATAATTACTTTATTACGGTTTTCACGTGCCTAAGTGGTCTTTACTATAAACAAAACTTTGTGCAGAAATTGTTGGTCGGAGGCAGAGAAAGACGGCTGTCGGTGTGTGATAGAGGATACGTGCATGAAAAAAATACGGGCGACGCTAGATTTATTTCATTCTGTTCATTTGTTGTGACCCATTTTGTGTGAATGGTATGTAATTTGGGAAGAAACGCTGTAGGTACTGAACAAGTCACATAATGCAAAAAGCTCCGGTATTTTTTTCAAGGTGCACGGCCTCCACGTAAGGGACATTGAAAATTTTTTGTACATGTTTGTTGGTCAAAAACTTTGGTTTTGTGTACTTTCCATTGTCTTTTTTGTGGCGTCATAGCTGGTGTATATGACGTTCTATGGCTTGATTTCTCCCTACAAAATGTACTACAATAATCATAGTAGTCAGCAAAGAAAACATCTTCCTCCAAATTATTGCTCTTTTGTTCATGATAAACCACTTCATATCAGCTATTAAGTAAATATTTTGTTGCTACCCTACGGCAAACTAGATTGAGGGAGAAAGTTCTCCTCCAATGTCTTTCCTTTATTCTTGAGAGGAATCAATTGAAGATTTTGTATGATTCAAATGTTCGAAAAAGCTTTCAACTTATTATTTTCATGCAGAAAAAATTTTATTTTTTTGTAGCACACCAAAAGCAAAAGGCAAAAATTTAGACTCTCCGGCTCCGCCACCTGTTTCTCCTTTGCTTGGCCATCCACAAGAAACGAGTAGCCACCACGGAGATACATATCAGCTGCCTGAAGTGCCTAGAAGTCAAGGAGCCGAGGGTCATTTTCAGACAGCAAATCTGCAAGCTTCCGATGAAATGGTATTGGTAAGATAATACAAATGATAATCTATTATGTTCACTGTATTATTGTGTTTAATTTATTGAAAGCCTCGCTTATTTGCGTTGGAGGCTACGTTAGTGTGTTTATTTTGTCTGCAAATAGCTTTAACCCAAACAGCCTGAGGTTTTTCACTATTAGTTAACTTGACTGAATTACAAACTTCTTTTGCAGAGTGGGCGAATTTTCTGTCCCGGTACATTTAAGCCGATTTCTCATCAATAGTGACAAAAGTTGACTAAAAATTACCAGGGTTCAGGGTGAACAATACAAGTTATGTAAATTCCTGGCGCTATTAGCATTCTAGTACATGTCTGCTTCTCGAAGTATTCTCCATTTTGTTCATAGAAACGACCTGATTACTTCCTTATTTCAAGAGGAAGCACATGGACCACCATGGAATTTCCTCAGACCATTACGCTTCAATTAAGTTTCCAGATTTATTATCAAATGTCTAGATTTATTATCAAATCCCTAAAGACTGAAACATGTAGGGATTCAGTAATTTCTCAGCAGCTTCGCATTTGGAGAAGACCAGCATAGGAAGTTGATGTTTAAAACATCTGAGGAGATTGGAGCTGGACATGGTGCAAGGTCTTACGTTTCTGCGAGAGCTATACAAAGAATGACTTTCTTATCATGACATTCTTGCTATTCCTGAACATGTATTGTCTTTCAAACTTTGATCAGTTTTTTTATGTTCTACCTTCCCTGAGTAAATCTGGAGCGATGACTATTTACTGCTGAGTCTTCATGCCATTTGTGACAAAAAGCTATTTTGTATAGTTGCCCACGTTTTGGTGCCTATAAGGTCAATCAACAGCAGGGCAGTTCACTTTCTGCAATGATGCTTTGCTGGAAAAAATTTCTTTGACAATATCCTGGCCTTTCAACTAAGTACTCAGAGCAAATTATTGGTCATGGTCAGCCCATCAAATTGCTGTAACCTATCTTCGACTGGGCCTAGCTATCATTTACTTTCTAATTTATTTATTGATTTTGTTTTTACTGTTTTTCACCATTTTTTCCTTAATTCTTTTTGTTTTTGTTATTGCTGTTTGTTGTTCGTAACCATTCCTGTTCACCGTTTCAAGGAGCTAGTGACCATTTGGGTTGGGCTGACTGCTGGGCGCCTATGAAACATTTTTTAGGTCACAGCCAGAGTTCACAAGTTCCGGCACCCTAATGGTCTTTCAAGCTAGCTCCGGATTGGGTGTGCATGTCTGTTGCGCATGGTTACCATGTAACTGCCCAATTTCCTCATCCCGGTTTGTAGTTTATTGTTCGTTTTTCTTTATCTGTCCTTGTCATCGACAGAGAATGTTAACCCTGCTAAGGGTGGAGGTGTGTAAGCATCTTCCAGACGTCTATTCGCTCTTTCTTCTACAATTTACTCGAGTAGCGTTTCTCACAGCTAATTTTGTGTATTCCTCTCATCATCAAGCAGTGTCACAAGTGCTGCCTTCCAGGGATTTTTCTTCACCATTCAGCTCGAGTTTCTCAGAAAAGGACATTAATGAGATCTTTAATTCATGGTGTAGGACTGTCTACTCCTAGTCTCAAACAATCATAGACTACAAAGTCGAGTTTCTCGTTGAAGTTGCTTCAGCAACTTCTTTGTTGCTCCTTTCCTCTTATGATGTCATAGATCATACAATACTATCCCCATTGACTATAAAGTTGCGCAGATGTGCACTGAGTGTTAGTGAAAGTATGTGCCACATCACTATTAGACATTTGCTTGTTGGATTATTGGGGGCAGGTGCTGTGCAACAAGAAAACACTATGATACAATATGGTCAAGCTCTTTCCTAATAAAATTCAGCCAGCAGTGCACAATCATTTGCAACGGCTGTGCCGAAGAAAGTACTGTTTAGGAATCATTTTTCATCCCTCAATCTCTTTCTTCATCTTAGTCAAGTAATGCTGAGAAATTCTTGTTGCTCTAACAAGACATCTAAGTATTGACCTTTTATTGTGGCTTGTGGCTAGTATTATTTTGATTGTACAACGTGCAACACTTCGTTCTGTTTAATGATGGATCAGTCCTGAAGAATATCTGTTCCATCAATATTCCTCTTGAGTCTCTCTTCTTCCCTGTGTATGTAAACAGCTTAGGGATGGTCCAGAAACAGCTTCGCTTGATAGCAATTTCAAATCACGGTGGCTTGATCAATAGTGGTCACTATACTGCTTACCTGAGATCTAGAACTAGCATAGTTGGTTGCATTGCAATGACAGAGCAGTTATACAGGTCAAAAATCCACATTTCAATTCATTTGGAGCATACCTGCTATTCTTTAAACAATAGTAGCTACTGTCCCTTGTTCGCTAACCCCTGCATTTGCAACTGGTGGTAGCAGGTCACTACCGCTTGTGCTGCTCATACATGCTGTATCATCTGTCTAAGGGATATTAGGTATTCAGGTGCGAAATCCTGGTATGTGTACCGGACTGATGAAGTTTTGCTGTGTAGGGTGTTAATTTCATGTCACAGAAGCTTGTCATTGGGCTCCTGAGTAGTGCATTCTTGCAAAAAGGGTACTGATGAAGGTTTAAGCTCCATTGTGTAGGATTGTAAGTTCCTAGTTGATGATTTGTTCTTCTGACCTCATCATCGAGTCTTTCATTGTAGTTTCACAGACTACTCTGTTAATCAAGTTCCCCCCTCCTACAGTACGCTTGCGGTGTGGAAGGCTTGTGCAACACTGTGAACTACAGAAACTGAGTTTTAAGTGGATGAAAAATTACGATACGTGCCTATCCATCCGTTTCAATTATCCACTGAAAGGACTTATTTTCTAATTTTTTTTTCCGCAGTGATAGAAATTCAGAGTTGAAATAAATTCGATGTGAAAGTTTTTGTTTTCCAGACTGGTTTAGTCATTTCTGATGCACTATCATTCTGATGAAGCTGAATTTTTGAATGCATTTTTTTCTTCTTTCCGGTGGAATTTGTCAGGCAACACATCCTGAACAACTCTCGTTAGAATTGGCTCTGGTTATTTTTACGTCCGAAAGTAACCAAAATTGTCGAATTTTCTAGTTTTGTCAAAATATGTGGAAAAAGCATCGTTTCTTATACATTTTAAGGCGAGAAAAACACTTCTCAATTTTAAAACATTTTTTGACATTTTTTGACTGTCACAGCAGTCATCATCAGAAGTCCATAGTTAAATATACATATTCTTATACATATTGCTGTACATTCTGGTGTGAATCTGTTCTGTGCATCATGTCTAAAGTAAAATCTCTTCAGGCCTGCGGGTAGCAAGTTGCGTCTAAATTTGGGTATTTTCTGCTCTCTTTCAAAATATTTCAAGTATATACGCTTCATCTTATGTGCAGCATTCCACTGATTATTGTCAAGCATTCATTGTGTCTAGCCAAACTTGCCTTCGGCTTGCAAGTGGCAATTCATGTCCAAAATGGCAACTGGCAATTATTCATAACACAATGCGTACGCTGGACGAGTATTCTCGTTTTAGGGACCAATTTCAAGCACCAATCTTTACAGCTCATTTTCTAGCATTTCTGCTTGTTTTTAGGCAATGCCGTCAGGTGCATCTGAAAGAACGCTAAATTTTGAGCCACTTTAAGCTAAACAATTCTCCCTGCCACCGATCGACTGAGAAAGTCGCAAAAATTTGAATTTTTTGGCCTGAAATCCGCCCATTTTTCAATTTCCTTTCGTAGTCAACGTGTTAAGGATTTTACGAAAATTTGTTTGTTTTGTATTTTTGTTGTTATTTGGTTGTTTGTTTGTTGGACTCCCTCTTTAGTGGAAGAGTCCTATAAATTCTGAGGTCCGTCCGTGCGTCCATCCTTCCGTCACCAACGCATTTTCCCGGATAACTGCTTGATGAATTTTTCTGAAATTTGGTGTGAAGGTGGCAATCCGTATTTGAGGAAAAGTGATGGAGCCAGAATTTTAAAAAAAAAATTGCTGCAGGTAACAATTTATGCCTAAAAATGGCCATTTTTAGGGTTTTTTAAGAATATTTCAAAATGTGTTCATTACTTTTTTGTAGCTTTTGGTATGAAACTACTGGACAATAGTAGTTAACTCTACACATGTTTTGAATCATATGCCATGTCTCCTGAAAATGTCATTGGGCTTGTGGGTGGCAATTTACGTCCAAAAATGGCGATTTTCAAGGTTTTTTCCATGTTTGTCATGAACAGTTAATCTGTTTATTGTTAATTATGGTGTGAATATTTGAGGCAACTGTACGCATGTTGTGAACTTTTTGCCATGTCTCCGCACAATCTTGTTTGACTTGCAGGTGGCAATTTACACCAAGGAATGGTATTTTTTTCCAAATATGTCAAAAACTGTTCAGCCGATTCTTGCCATTTTTGGTGTGAATATTAGGGGGAATTCTAGACATGTTTTGAACCTGATGCCATGTCTCCTGAAAACCTCGTTTGGCTTGCAGGTGGCAATTTATGTCCAAAATTGACGATTTTCAGGGTTTTTTCCACACATGCCATGAACGGTTAATCTGTTTATTGTTAGTGAATATTTGTGGCAACTGTGTGCATATTATGAGCCATTTGCCATGCCTCGGGACCTTCTCGTTTGGCTTCAAGGTGGCAAATTATGCCAATAAATGGCGTTTTTCATACTTATTTCCAAATATACCAAAATATGTTCATCTGATTCTGGTCAGTTTTGGTCATTAGGGGCAACTCTACACATGTTGTGAAACATTTGCTATGTCTTCGGAACATCTCATTAGGCTTGCAGGTGGCAATTTACGTGCAAATATGGCGTTTTTCATGGGTTTTTTTCGAATAAGTCAAAAACTATTCATCCGATTCTTCTCATTTTTTGTATGAATATTGGGGGGGAACTGTGCACATGTTTTAACCTGATGCCATGTCTCCTGATAATTTCGTTTGGCTTCCGGGTGGCAATTATGTCCTAAAATGGTACTTTTCAGGTTTTTTCCAAACGTTTCAGGAACGGTTCATCTGGTGTTTTTTTTCATTTTTGGTGTGATTTTTAGATGGCGCTTTGCATATGCTGTGTCTGAGGAAAATCTTGTTAGGCTTGCATGTGGTAATTTACGCCAGAAAATGGCTATATTCAGGTTTTTTTTCCAAATGTGTCGACAATGGTTTTTCTTTTCATTTTTTGTGTGGATCTTAGGGGCAACAAAGCAGATGTTATCACCCATGCTTTGTATTTTGGGAATAATATGTTGTTCTTCAGCATGCAGGTGGCAATTTATTTCATTAATGGCTGTCTTAGGTTTTTTTTATAATGTTTCAAGAACACTTCATTACATTTTTGTGATTTTTGGTGTATATCTTATGGCTTATGTGTTATTCTCTTCTTTGATCTGACACGGAGATTCTCAATTAAGTTTGCGGGAGTCCACTAATTATGTGACTTGTTTTTGAATTCTTTTTTGTGAGTCTTAGTACAGGCAACACATATTATGTTATCAATTATGCTTCATAGATGTTCATCTTATGGGTGGCAGATTTTGCCTAAAAATTATCATTTTTTAAGGAGTTTCAACGTATTTCAAGTATAGTTTATCAATGTTTTGCAACTTTTGGTTTAGGGCAATATTGCTAAGGCTTTGGAAAAGCCTGTTTTTGTTTTGTTTTGTTGTTTGTTTGTTTTTTATTGTTTGTCTCTTTCTTTTTTCTTTCGATCTAACACAAAAGTCCTAAATTCCATTTGTTGGAGGCCATTAATTCTGTGACTTGTTTGGTGCTTGCTTTCTTGTAAGAAAAACATTTTAGGCAAAGACTGAATTTCCTCAGCAGGCTCTCAAATAATCTTCGAATTTTGTTAAAATTTATTCAGTGCGGGACTCAAATTTTCTTCCTATTTTTCCTTGAATTGTGCATGTACTGCAAACCCTCATAAGGCACAGCAGCTGTTGTTAGTTAATCTTTAGTCAAGCTTGACTGGCATGATAGAAGCTTTTCGAAGTTGGTTTTTTTACAAAATATGTTGATCTGGTTAATGGTCAAGGTTTTGAAAATGTGCACCTTGGACCATGTTCAATACATGATATCTGCCTGCATCCGACTTCTCAGGCGAGTTTTATTCTACTTTGACGTTTATAGGGTTTGTAATCTGGCTTGCTTATCATATGTTCTCCGGTTTTGAAAAACTGTCTGGATTTTTGATGCGAGAAAGTCATAGCTGGTGTGGGTGTAAAAAATTCGTTAAATTTTAAGAATTAAAGATTAAAATTTTGAGGCTGGAGATTCTCTTAAACGCTTTCTTGCAGTTTTGGCATTGTTTTCTTCTAAAAGGTTATTTTAATAAAAAAAAAAAGGCTTCTATTACTATGCAGGCTTTGAAAGGAGAGGAGAGCGATCACTCTAACTCGCCTCCGCACCCTGCTAAAATGTTTGAGGAGAGCTGTCATCACTCGCCTAGAATCCACATCAACGCCTTGCTCCTACAATTATTTTGCGTATTATCACTCACCTCTATTTATCCAGAGAAGAGCTATACCACTCTCTTGTCAAATATTTAATTTGAAAGTCTGCTGTAGAAGTTATTTTTTCCTGATTATTCTTCTTACAAAGGAAATTGTTTGCTGTTGCATTCATTTTGTCTGCAGCTCTGCACTTCATACCGTGTTTTTGTTCATGAAGTAGATCTGTCCTTCAGTCGGTGATTTTGCTTGTTTTAGCATGTAAGACCTGATTATGGGTACTATGTTCCTGCATTTTGCCATGAGATCCTTCCCCTTTCTGCTTGTTAGCAGTGTTTATCTTTTCTTCCTGCGTAATCAGCAACTGGTAGGCCCCGCCTCCTGTCCTAAAAAGAAAAAAAAACAAGCGAGCAGAATTCCTATTTCTGTGATTTTGCACATTCAATCGACAGTCTCGTCGGCGCTCCACATTCATGACTTTCATATTGCCACGCTCGCATATAATCTGCATTGAGGTGCACCTCTTTCCCTGA
>JAOBRC010422790.1:0-12201 GCA_027575255.1 Scolionema suvaense
TCGAGGAGACAACTGTGTGGTTAGACTAACGTTTAATGTTGTCCAGTGAGCACATATATCGTGGAATTCGTTCGCAACAGTGCGTAATATTCAGCACAACATACGACTGGAAAGGCAAGAGAACCAGTCGCCAAAATTGGGAGGCCAATGGAAAATTATCAGTGCCTTGTTCATTACCAGATCTTGTCAAATGTTCACTTATGCAACCTACACATTTTCACGTCCTTTCATACTTCACATCTTTTCTGTAGTTTCATTATATTCCCTCAGAACGCATTTTTTTGCAAAGACTATGATGATTCTGTTCAAATTTTCAGAAAAGCCAGTCAAGTTCATTCCCACGGTGGCCATTGCTGTTGCTGACGTCAGCATTTTCGCTCGGCGGTTCCGCTAATTTAGGGGAAAAAACAGTCTGTTGGTGACACAACCAAAAGCCATGGATGCTGTTCGCAGTTCACCCTGCCACCTACAAACGGGCAAATACTTGTCAATCAATGTTCATTTAAAAAAATAAAAACAGGTTCGCACAGTTGGTCCCTTGTTCAGGACTCTCGAATTCTTTTCAGAGGGAAAGTTGTACTTATATATCAATCAATGCGCACAATCACACTTTCGAAATCCATATCATCTATACGGCTCGTTACACGACCGCGTAGCCGAGATCTCACTGCGTCCTCACTGAGGCTGCCTAGCAACTGAACACCGTCAGGCAAGGAAGTACGATGTGGTAATAGCACCAATCAATGCACGGATGGCACAGAAATCATAGAAAAACTTAAAATGAGGAAGACAGAGTGTAGCGTGCTAGCACAAAAAAATTATATAGATATATATTCACTTCTGTGCTTCGAAACCGACTGATACTAAATAGTTGGGTAAAGCAATCTACACTAATGAAGAGTCATAAATCACGTCGACTTGAGTGCTTATTACCAAAATCAATTTCCATAAAACTGTACAAGAGATTGTAGTCGAGACTAGGCTGTTGCTGCTTCTCAGAACACATAGTATTAAATACAGTACAATCCCGATAAGTAATACGTTCAAGAGATCGACGAAAAACCACATTACTAAGGCGCGTATTACTAATCCGAATCTCCTCGTATGTAAGATTTTTGTCCAAAAGCTTGATTTTTTTCTGCTGAACACTGGAATTACCTCAATCTTGGGAAAATCCTAGACGTTTTTTCACAAAACTTTTTATCCGAGCATTGCTATGCCTTCAATCTAGGAAAAATGCAAGCGTTGGTATGTAAGTCTTCAAATGCAGGCATTGCAATGTCTTCATTCTCAAAAAATAACAAACGCGTTCCTTCGAAAGTTCTACTTATCCGAAGTTTTCGTCTCAAGGGACAGCAAAAAGAGTATATTACATAACTGCGTACTACGTATCCGGGGTATTACTTAACCGAAGGTTTTTGCTTGAAAAGGGTAGCGAAGTTCAAGGGACCGAGAAAAACCCGTATTACGTGGCCACCTACTAATTATCCGGGGTATCACATATCGAGAGTATACTGTACATCATATCACTCAGAAATGGCTTGTCGTGGAGCTGAAGTACTCGCATTCATTCTTGATGGTTCCACCTGCTCACGATTGAACCATCGCCTCAATCTTCTCTCCACCTTCGATATTTGGAATATGTACGCCAGCGGGTCGAATAGCAAATTCGTAACAGCCAAAACAGGCAAAATTGTACGATCCTTCAAGACTCCAACAGCGGCCAGCATTTGTGGGGCAAACACCAGGAGAGCATGAGAAGTGATAATCATTAGCACGGCCTTGTATTTCATTTCACTTCGATTTTGAGAGGAACTGGAATTGGTGGCAACTGATGATGAGCGTAATTTGATATAGATGTACGTGTAGCTGCATACGGCAATCAGGATAAAGATTATGTTCCACACCACAAACATACCATTAGCCATATTCTTTAGTTTCCCTGAATCTCCATCATACGTAGCATACATGGGTATCACATGTCCTAATGATATGCACCAACATAGAAACAAGCCCAAGGAAACTCTCCTACGATTTATTGAAGTTCTGTAGCCATGCATGAGGTAAACACACGCTGCACGATCTGCAGTGACGAGTATCAAGTTACCAGGCAAAAGAAAGGCAAACAAGAACATGAACAAAAGAAAGTATACGTACGACGCGTCGCTTACTTCAGACAAAAAGAGATCCGTATTCATAAGAGTCAAAAGCGCAGCTTCTACACCAGTCAAATGCAGCAACAGAATATACCGTGGTGCTTGCCTAATCTCTGGAAGTAAAAACCAGATACCTGTGACATCCAAAAGTATTGTCAAACCCGACACTACGACCATTATCAAGTGCTTAGACGACCAAAGCTGGATATGACTAGGTTTCTCCGTTGGAGCAGAAACTGGTGGTGTTGGCATCTCGTTGTTTATGTGGATAGCATCATCAGCTTTAGTTGATAGCGGCAGAAGGCAGGCAAATACCAACAGAGTGATAGCATCCATTCTTTCCTTCTTTGACACCAGGGTGCGATGGCAATAAAAAAAGTTTCGAATCATCGAAGAAAGGTACGAGTGCCCAACTCGATGTAGTGCAGGATGCATCGACTTCAAAACGCAGAAAAAAATTTAGCAAGTTCTATAAAGCGATGTTCATGTATCGCACAACTGCTTTCCACAATAACTGACGACTTTTGCTTATAAACGTAGCATGTAAGGGCTAAGTCACAGTGATGAAAAGCATGCGAAATAGAGCAAAAGCTGCGGAAGGTATCAACTTGATCTCTTCATCTGCCGACATAATCAGAATCTGACTGGATGACCTCTTTTCTCCTGACACACCAATCAAAATGGCAAATATAAAGTCGAGTGAAGTATTAAAAAAAGATGGACTTTCAATACTGTCCCATCACATGTCGCCAGTCGCCTCCCACGAGCATACGACAAACTCACCGTTCGAGATTATACTCATGAGAGCAAAATCTTCATTTCCTGTAGAAACACATCAGACTCATAAAATCCTTCATCTTACCACAACAATAGAGCACCTCTGTCGTTCTTCGAAATGATTGAAAGTAAACGGCTATACTGTTGAGAGTTTGGAAATCCAGACCCAGTGCACTTCAGAAAAAAACAAAAACACTACGAGTTCAAAAAACCTCACTTTTCAGCTCGCAATTCTTTTCAGGGGAGGCAGGAGCCTTTTCACCTTCCTTGAAACACACGAATAACAGCCAACGTGTTAACTCTTTGGGGATGAAACTTAGAAAAAAACTCACCAAATTCACGCTAAACGATTGTGTCAAAAGTTCATTTTGTATTCATTTGCTTTCTCGTTCTTGTTGGGGACTGCGACCGAGCCAGTTGGCATAAAGGTACTTTCCCACTATAAATTGAAAAATTCTGCGAAATGACTTAAAATAATGCTGCCTCAGCATAGGTGTTTAGAAAAGTACCACCAAGAGCGTGTTTGAAGCCGAATGACAAAACTCATAAAATTTGATTTTTTCAAAAATCTTTCAGCTTACCATCCAGCCAGTCACTAAGAATCACAGAGCGCGGACGTACGAAGGTGTTCGACAGAGGCAGCATCAAACGGCACCTGTGGGTCCAACAGCCGATGATCTGCACGTACCAACGCTTGATTGAATAGAAATTTGACTGTCGTTAAAATTGGTGGTTCTGGAGAGTCGATGCTTTGGTGCGATGAACACATCACATAAAATGTTTTATTGCTGACGCACGTTTTTTTTGTAAGAACATATTATCTGTTTGAAAAAAACTGTAAACGTAGAAACTTTTATTGGAAACAAGGTTCCTATTTCAAGGGGTCCAACTTAAAACGATTCTCCTATTACTAAATCATAAGCCAAAAAAACAACAACTATCTGCCTCACCTGTTCTATCCAAACCTTCTACGACGATCAATCGATACATGCAGCTCAATCAAGGAAGTTTTCCGTTTTACAACTTTTCCCCAAACGAGTAGATATTCAAAATATTCCAAGACAAATGCACAACCTGAAACGAAAACACTCACAAGAAAACAATTCAACTAAAGCACCTTTTTACTCTTTCTCTAGATTCAAATATAATATCTAAGAATAGTATAGCACTAGTAATACAGAGATATTCAACTTAACTGAGCAGCTGGTAGGCCAAATTTTATCAGTTCTCAGATGGCCAATAAGCAAATTTTAATACACGATATTTGTTGGAATTAAATATTACATGTACTCATACGTGATTAAGATACCTAGTCATCATTTGAGCATTTGTATTGTGAGCATGGTATCAGAAAACATACCTAAAAATTACAAAAGTAACAGGCAATAGAGCTAATAGCATCCTTTGTTCAGAATCATTAACCATTGCACCGCCCCCCTCCCACCCCCCACAAAGAAAAAAATAAATCTATACAATGAGCAGTTCAACATTTCAGGTAATACGATGGATGACTTCCAACAACTACCAGGGTTATTTCGAAAGTGGCTAGCATGGTGACTAAAAATGAGATTTTGACTTAGGGTATCATTTTTTCCAGTTTTACTTTCTGGAGACACCAAAGTTTCATTATGTAACACCAGAAACATTGTCGATATTGTCAGAGTAGTTCAAACCAAAACAGCCTACAAACGATAATTTTGGAACGCACATGGCCACGCCCACTCAAAACAGAATTTTCCCTAACACCGAATGACTCAAAACATCTATTATATTCCTCCTAAATTTAAAATTGTCATGAGCGGACACTGAAATATTTCGCACGCTGAAAATTACTAATTTTGCTGAAAAAAATAAATAAAAAACAAAAACAAAATCATGGCCTACAGTATGCACTTACATTTTGAAGCACTTCTGTTGCTTTTTCAAAGCTCTTGTAGAGAGGTGTATGCATCTATGACTGCGCCAATGATGGTCCCTTTCAAACTTCTGTTGATACCACCTAGCTAGACGATAAAAAATTCCTGTCCACGAAAATACAAGATAATCAAATTTGTCACCAGCTTATGGTTTCACAGATACAATAGATTAACATCTATTTTCAACAGGACCCACTCCCCTGTCGGATTTTTGAAAAAAGTATTAGGTTAGGATATTTAGTAATCTTACTGATCAAGGAGATAGTTCATAAAAATGGTGGAGCTCGCCCAAATAGCTGCGTTATAGTGAAGTTTATCTGAAATTCAGAAACGATGCAACATACCGTAATGCTTCGATTAAACGCCCGGGACGTTTAATTTTTTTTGACTTTTTAGGGAGCGTATATTCGAGGGAGCGTTTAAAAGAGGGGGCGTCAATTACATTTTTATGAAATTCTTCTTTTTTTCTTATGTATAAACTTTATATGTCAATGAAATATACACTACATTACATGTCAATATCACCGTAAACATAATCTTTTTCATGTTTCCATATACTTACAAGAAATAAAAGCCACAAAAATGGAGTAATAATATAGTGGTGGTAGTAGTTTTACATGTGTTACTTAGTGTATCTCTCTAATAAACACCCCTCTAGAGGGGGGCGTCTACTCGAGGGGGCATTTATTGAAAAATCTCCTGAAGAAGGGGGCGTTTATTCGAGGGGGCGTTTAAAAGAAGGGGGCGATTAATCGAAGTATTACTGTAAGCGACGATGTCAGCCGACTTCTGCGTTACAGATCATTATTTACTGCAAAGCGAGATTATGTCTAGACCACGTTTCATGTCAACGAATGGTTTTGCTCAGGATTTATGAAAGGAATGAAATGTACCCTGTCAGTTGGACAAGACACGAAGGTACTGAGTGAGTAGGTTAAATATTCAGTGGCATTATCGAAATTAGCAATCGGTGAAAAATTATGCTACTCGTAAAAAAATTTGCAAAATCAAATTTTCCAAAAATAAGTTGCATGCCAGAACACGTAAGTCTGACATCTCGGAAATAAGTGGACGAAATTGAAACAAATCAGGATATCTGTAAACTTACAATGAAAAGCCTAAGAAGCAATCGTATGGTTTCCTCCTTGAGACATTTTCGGAAAGAAAAGTAGAGGGCCGAAATAAACCCCTTTCGATTACGATTCAGCTAAGCCATCAAATATAATTCTTCACTTTCCATTTCCGATTCTTTGATACAGGAATATTCCAATAGCATCCATCTTCGAATAGATGGAAACGATTTTGTTCATCACTGTATCTGAGTACCGCTTCTCAAAAAGATTGACCTCCATAAAGTATGAAGAGCATCTGACTGCGAAAGAGTACAGCATCTCGCTGGCTTTGTATAGTAATAGTAAACAAAAATATGCCATAATTGGTGTCAATATCTATCGTGCAATTACCAAGCTACTCTGGATGTTTTGCTTGATAGCGACACAAACAAAAATTCAGATGGAAAACCATCCATGCACCTCATATTTCTATGCCGCTGTCATTCGTAAAAATAACATTATAGAACCGATGGTGCAGCATGACATACATAACTCCAAAGGAGTAAAACATAAAATCGAGACGTAATCGAAGACCAACTAATTAGCACACGTAGTCAACTTTCTTTTCAAATTTTTTTCTACATAAGATTTGTCCTACACAAAAAGCAGCATTCTTCAAGTCCGAGCCAGCGGCGAAGACGTAGAATCGATTTGGCCACTAGTGCAGCCAAGGACGACACGCTTGAAAATAAAAATAAGCAAAATAATGGTCATCCAACCGTATGCACCTGATGAATAATAAAGTTTTGATTCGAAAATTGCTCCAACAATAAATACACATAAACATAACTGAGTTGAAATGTTTGGTAAATGGGTACATAACAGGAGGAAATTGATGTTGAATTGGGAAACTGATGTATTAGATGCACATGTTGCGGAGAAAAACACAGAGAGCCTCTATATCACTCTGTCCGAATAACCAAATGAGGATTAGGCATTTCTTTGACAAGAACAGCTCACTAGTAACCATATTACTAAAAACCCGATCCAAGTAAAGTCAAATCTATCGTGCATCGGCCAATGTATGTTTGCTGGTTGTATGCGGGGAGGGGGGGGGCATATTCTGCTGACGTAAAATCTATCGTGCATGGGCCAATGTATTTTTGCTGATTGTATGGGGAGGCATATTCAGCTGACGTCAGCAAATTTTTCGCAAAATAAGCAAATACTGAAGAAAAATCGACCCGATTTCCATCGGACCTACATGCGGAAGGGTATATAATGAGTAAATACATGAGCACTCATTTGGAAGCTTTCATGCCAAAGCTCCCAAAAGCTTCATTTGAAGAATATGATCCGGGAACAACAGGCCTAAGCACAGGCATCCGAAAAGATTAACTCATATTTTCGCAATAGGCATTTCAACTAGAACACGCACTAAAACCAAAATGAGAAAATAGCTATTCTCATCACTATAAAGACATTTCAAAACATGATGAGTTAAGAGCAACCGATGAATTTGTTGCTGGTCACTCTGCAATGCGAAGTGTCTAGCTATAAAGCATCAATGGACTCAACGACTCCTTTTTTGAGATTCCCAGATGTAAACATAAAAAAAATCAGCAAATAATAAAATGTGCTACAGATAAAAACAAGCAATCAGCGACAATGATGATCTTGTGAACAGGCAAAGAAAAATATGTGCAAAAAGATTGATGCAGAAACAGTCAACTAATCAGTGATTGTCTACATGAGCATAACAAATACATACGTTTTTGTATCGGATGGCTTTGATTACTGGCAATACAATTTACATCAAAAGAATACAGCATGGAAAACTAAGAAAGTAAAACGTTGCAGTTCAATGATGCTAAGTAGCAGTGAGGTAACACTTATTCTAAATACAGTCAAAGAAAACCGTAACGTAACTGAAGATTCCTCAGAAAGTGAGATGCTTGTCAAACCTTCACGATTTTATCAATGGTGAGAAAAGTTTTGAATCTTAGAGGGTATGGTTCACACGTAAAAATGTCGAAATGCCTTCTTGGGCCAAATTCTGTCAGGAGCAATGACAGTCAATTCACATGAAAGCCAATTTCTCCAGCTGATTTAGTAGTGAAAATATGAACGAACATCAGATAGGAAAAACTATAGAACAGTCCAATACTAATAATACCTATCCTATTTGAAAATTAAGAGATACCCAGCTCAAAATGGCTTCACAGAATACTAAAAGTTATTTTTCGTCATCCACTGAAGGCTGTCAGCCATAAAATTCCTTGAACTTGTGCACTGGTTTGTAGAGAAGATAGAAGCCAGAAATTTACACGAGAGAGAAAAACAGAATGCAGGCAACTTCAAACTAAGTGTTAGGAGTTATATTCACACCAGCTGCTGATAAACCATTCAGAGCTTTCTTGAGACTCCCATCAGGTGTACCACTGGTATCTACTTCTATCCATGGATCAAATCCAAGGCGACGGTACACAGCTTTGATCCTGAAAGTGAAGGTGGATAATTGTCTGTTGCAAAGGGAAAAATTCGGCACACGAAGCATTATGCCTAGAAAAATTTAAAGATTTGTTCCTGGATTGGGCCATCACAACAAATAACTAGCAACAGAAACAGTGGCCTCCCGCAAACCAAATTAATGACTATTTATGCTGTTAGCTTCTGCACAAAACAAGTCACATATTATGTGGATTCCGGCAAACTTACAAGAACGAAAAAAATAAGACATAAGCCGTGAGATTCAAACCATAAATGACAAAAAACTGATGAAGTGTTCTCAAAATATTTTGAGAAAATCTTGAAAATCGCAATTTTGGGACGTAAATCGCCACCTGCAAAGCGAATGAGATTTTCCTCAGACATGGCACATGGTTCATAAACATATGCATTATTGCCCCCTAAGAATCACACCAAAATCGACAAAAAACTGATGAGTCGTTCTCGACATAAACCCCTCAAAATTGTCCTTTTTGTACAGAAATTGCCACCCAAAAGGCAAACGAGAGTTTTCCCAGATGTGAGACATGGTCCTTAACGTAACAACTACTGACTGCTCTGCAGTTTCGCACCAAAAATCACAAGAAAGTAACGAATGGATCCTAAAAATGTCCATTTCTGAGCATATAAATTGCCATCTACAAGTGGAACAAAAACGTTTTTCAAAATTCCAGCTCAACCACTTTTCCATCATTACGGATCGTCACCTTCATGTCAAATTTAAGAAAATTCCATTGAGTGGCTATCACGAAAAATGCCTTGGTGACAATGAAAACGGGTATTTTAGGACGTAAATTGCCATTTGCATGGCAAACGCAAGTTCTCCCACATACGAAACATGGTTCACAACGTAAGTTCTGCAGTCCCCAAGATTTCTAAAACCAAAAATTCTAAATACTGTTGAAGAATTCTCGAAATATTGTGAAAAAACCCTGAAAATAGTTGCTTCTTGGATGTACACTGCCACTCGCAAGCTGAAGACGATTTTCCCAAAATATGACACGTGGTTCATAACATACATAGTATTACACCAAAGATTCACAACGAAAGCGCAGAAGTAATAAAAACAAATGACTAAAAACCTCAAGGCCATTCCGGGGCAAATGTTGCCACCTTCATGCTGACCACAAAATTCCACAAAAATACGGCTTCATTACTATTTCGTCTTGGTCATTGATTGAAACTAACCTTGATGCAAAATTTCAGAAAAATCATGGAGTGATTGTCCGAGAAAATGCATTAGTAACAGACCTACTGGGGGGACAGGCCTCATTTTATAAGGGCTCTTCCACTAAAGTATGACCGCTTTTGAACAAAACATTGGCCAGCAGCAATATGACTAAGAATTTACAGTTTTCTCAGGTACGACACCATTATCATGAACATGAAAATAATTGTTCTTCAATTTCACACCACATACTACAAAAAAGAAAGGATTAGATTTTAAAACAACTTCGACAAACCAAGTTGAACAAATAAAATTCGTGGAAGAGTCCTATGAAATGAGGTTTATCTGTCCTTCCGTTCTTTCATCCGGATAGCTGCTCTGTAGATTTTTCGGAAATTTGGCACAACGGTCAAGATCAATAAACGAAACAAAGAAATGGAGTTGGATTTTCGACAAAAAAATTGCACGGATTGTAAGAGGCAATAAACACTCAAGCAGGGCCAACTTTTAGAGCTCTTTTTCCAGATCCAAGAATCACTTTTCTGTAAATTTAGGTGTGCAACTTCAGAGCAATAGAAGATGTACTACAGACCATGAGCCATATCTTGGAAAACTCTTGTTCGACTTGTATAGGCGGCAATCAACATTAAAAAATGGCCATTTTTAGAAATTTTTCGGATTGTTTCAAGTATGTTCCTTAATTTTGGTGTGAATCTTAAGGGAAGTATGACTAATGTAACGGGTAATGGGAGAATCTGGGAAAACACCCGCAAGGCTTGTGTGTTGCCAGTAGTTTGACTATCAAAAAATGACCAACAATAACATTTTGCAGTTCATTTTTTTTTTAAAGATGTGAAGAACACTTCATCACTTTTTTGTAAATTTAGGTAGGAATCTTAGGGAGATGGAAACACTGCAAATGTTATGAATCATGTGTCACATCTTGGGAAAATGTGGTTCAGCTTGGCTATTTTCAGAGCTTTTTCAAAATATTATTCAAGAACAATCACTTTTTCGTAATTTTTGGTGAGAAACTTCCGAGAGATAGTAGTTATGTTATGGGCCATGTGCCATCTATGGGAAAACTCTCGCTCACCTTGCGGGTCGTAATTAACGCTCAAAACCAGCCATTATCAGAGCCTTTTTTAATTATTTCAAGAACGCTTTATTAGTAATTTTAAGTTTTTGGTGAGTGTTACCGGAAGTAGTACTAACGTCATGGGTCATAGGACATGTCTAGGAAACTCCTGTTAGGCTGCAATGTGACAGTTTTACAATGTCTTATTTTTGTATTCTACAATTAGTTAGACATACACACAAACCACATTGCAAAGCAACCGAACCAGGTTTCAGGCTCATCCGCCTTTCGTTAATCATACACGTGAATCAGAACAGAGGGATGGTAATAAACCGCAAGTAAAATCTGAGACCCACAGACCGTGGACTGATGAGGCAGCAGCATATTATATACGCAACCCTATGTGCGCAAACATATGCTTTGGAAGAATTCAATTTACAACATTTGGATATTTTTGATAGCATAGAACTCTGAATATGGCTATGAGCTAGAAAACATGCCCACAAGCCTTTCTACACTTACTCTTAATCAATTCTCAATTTACAGACAAATCCATTTCTGAGGCACTCGTCTACCCACACCTTATTATTTATAAACAATCTAGTTTTTTCACTTCACCCCAAAACGTTTAGTAACTCAACAGAAAACGCACCTAAAGTTTTGGAACAATTGTTTAAATTTATCGCCTCTTAGTAATGATTCAAGTGTATTGCAGATCCAATCCTAGCCTAGTTACTTATTAGCAGCCAATTATGGTCACAATAGATGCTGACCGTAACAGTGAGTGTATACATGAGCTTTTGTTTTCTGCTCATTAAACAATTTTACAAAATCTTTGCAATCAAACGAATTTGATTAGTTGTTGAAGTTAAATTCACCCCACTTTTAGAGCTTCCGGGGCGGCTGTTTATTTTCAGTGTTGATTATAAAGAAAAGGTGTAATGCATCTCAATACAAGTTAAAAATAAATCACTGTTGTGAACCAAACCATAACGTTTCAGTTTAGCACAAATAAAAAACGCGCAATTATAGGGTTGGGGGCTGCCTGGTTATAATTATAATAATTAAAAGCATGCGCAAACTCACCGTTTCCTGAACAGCTGACTTCTATTTATCAGTTCTTCTTCATATGTCAACACTTCTCCACGTTCCTTCAACCTTGAATCACGTTCCTGTTCTGGCAGACTCAGAAACACAATTGCAGTTGGACGAAGCAGATCAGGCGGCCATGAATAAATTGGAGCATCTGAAGTAGGGAGGTACTCATCTACACCGCAACCAGCATCTTTAGCAATGGCATATGCAGTGGTGCTGTGCCAATACCTGGAAATATTGACAACGTTCCTAAGAAGTAAAAAATATTTAACAAAGCTCTTACATCAAATTATTGCCATGCAGGCAAGCTCTGCTTATTGTCTATCCTGAGCGTAAGATGTCTTTTGTGTTTTGGTATGGGGGAGCTGCAGAAAATGCAAGTTTCAATTAAATGAACAATGATCAGAATTCAAGTGGCTTTCTTGAAAACTACAAATCTGATTAGCTGTTG
>JAOBRC010422901.1:0-12200 GCA_027575255.1 Scolionema suvaense
CATGACAAGCCATCAGTAACAGTAGTGACAAAAGGAGGCAATAATATATAATGATCACAGAATTGAGCAAGAGGCTAATGGAGTACTTAGTGAAGCAATAATGATAGTAGTCAGAGGACAAAAGAATAAGTAATAATTAAACTAATAAACGAGTGATGAAATGAGTAGCAATAAACAAAATATCTAAACAATAACTATTTTCAAAGCATGTAAAATAATGTTTTATAAGGTATTTTGTGCATGAAGTAATAATCCAAACAAGAACTGTGTGCCTTTAAAGCTTTTGTTCTGCCCCATGAATTTTCTTTCTCGCTCACCCCTACTCCCATGCCCATGGCTCTTGCTTGTATTTGTAATGGACCCCGTCTTCCTTCTGTAAAATACCTCAATCTTGGCGCAGGTAACATACAAGGTTTGTCCTTCTACCAAAGCCTTAGCTGAGAAGATAGAAGAGGGAGGGGCACAAGGGGTTGGGATGAAAATTCAAGGGAGCAACCTAACAGGTCACGATTAGCAGTTTTAGTCCTTAGAAAGTCTAAGTTTTGATAAAATTCACGCAACACAACCCAGACTTTCGATGAAACATTACTGGCACAGAGACTTAACTAAATTGACAGGAAATTTCTGACATCCGGCCATTAGCTATATCAGGGTTGCTACAGGAAATTGAAAACAAAATTTCCTGACTTTTCCCTGACCCATCATCAAAATTCCCTGACCATACGAATGTCCTTTGGAGGCTTGCAGGAACAGGTTAGGAAACTGTACAATTTTACATAACGTCAGCAAAGAGTACAATGAAGCTGCAGCAGGGTTGGTACAGCAATGGAATGTTAATATTCGCTGACTTCCTTAGAATTTGCCTATGTTTCCTCTGCTTTCTGAGTTGTGAAACACTTATTCTGCACCTGACTTTCTCTGGACTTATTTTGCCTGGCCAGTAATACTAATAATCGTCTTCATAAACTGTGCAGTTTAACATTTGTCAAGAAAAAAACAAAAATGTCCAGCGGCCATAGCATGCATGCAACAACATTTTTTATATTTTCGCTGGGATACCTTATTACACCAAATTAAGCCGCGTATCTAATGTCACCTCATTAAATTAAGCCGCACTTTGACAAAATTTGGGGTTAGTGAGGTTTCAATTAAGCCGCAGGAGTCACTTAATACTGGAGAAAAAGTTAGAACGGATTGACTTTTACAACTATCATGATGAAAGCAACGATATTTTAGAGGAACTTAATGCCAAGGCAGAAAGTAATGATGTAGTGTATAGAATAAAATCATCCAGCCCCAATTGAGTTTTGCTATAACTTGCCTGGTCTTTAAATAAGCCGCATTCTATTAAGCCACGCCACTAATTAAGCCGCGTTTTTATTAAGACGCATTTTTTAAGGTGCGGCATAATTAAGTACGCGGCTTAATTTGACGTAATAAGGTATATCCTCAACAAACTATTTTTTCAAGTACAGGTTCACGAAATCCGAATAAGATATTTAGCAATTAAGTGAAACAAGAATCGATTATAACATAAAGCGCAGCAAGAATGAAGACCAGCAAGAATCAATTATAAGTGCAACAAGAATCAATTATAGCATGAAGTGCAACAAGAGTCAATTATAAAATGAATCGCAACAAGAATTAATTATGACATGAAGTGCAGCAAGATGCAGCTGACTTGATAAATAGCATTGTAAATAGCCAATCCTCAAGTGTGATATAACATTTCCATTCTATTGGAACCTATATTTGTCATAACACTCAACAAACATGCAATCCAATAAACCATGAAACGGAATGCAAAATAATGACTGAAAGAAGACAAACAATGCTCAAGTCAACGACAAGTATACTAAGATATCAATAAAAGAAATACCAAAAGTGAAACTATGCAGGAACAGACATCAGTCATATAATTTTCTAAAACACTTTGTATCTGCGCAATTAAAAAAGAAAATTTGCAGTTACATACTTTTTTGACCCAAAAAATATCATCAGAATCTCTTCCAAACAGAAAAAGGCATCACAACTCGACAGACAGTCTCTGCAAAGTGAACTTCAGTTCACATCACCTTGCAACATAATTTTGAGGTACCACAACAAACCCACAAACAATTCAAGGAGCTTAAGTACCTACCACTAGTAACCATGCTATTAAAACAATGACATGTCCAACAATTTTTACGACAACACAATGCCATTCAAAAATTCTACGATAAAAAAATGTCCAAAAAAACCAAGGAAGAAAGAAAAAGCATGTTTTGAGAATGCAGCCAGAAATCAGTAATACAAAGGAAAATACAAATACGACAAGAGAACTATGATTAAGCCATGTATCATGATTTTGTGAATCAGCACTTTACATCACATATACAACGAAATTCAAGTGATATTTTACAGGACTAAAATGACACAGTGTCACATTCACATTTTGCACACGTAAAAAAATAAAGCCATACTCAAAACTTTTTCCCTGACTTTTCCAGGATTTCCCTGACTTTTGTCAAAAACATCATTTTTTCCAGGTTTTCCAGGTTTTCCAGGTCTTGTGGCAACCCTGTATATTTCTATATTTCTATGAGTTGCTTCAAAAACGAATGGAACATATGCCATCATTACTACCTCACCATTGGCACTTTGAATTCATACCAAACCATTCCAAAAGCTTCTACAGCATGTTAGTGACTTTTAAAGAAGCAGCTGGTAACTTTTTCCTAATGCTTGACACTACAATTTTCTTTGGATAAAAAAAGCAACTACTGCTATGAGGTAAATGATAATGCTTTTTGTTTCAAAAAAATTTATAAAAATATTAAAAACATTTGACAAAAAAAAGCATCACATTTTGTAGCACTATGATTCAGCCCTACTATTTAAACTATTGAAAATAACGAAAGAGGGATACTAACCCATACTGTACCGCACTGCCCAAAGCAGGTACCTTATGCAGTATCTGAGTGAATCTGATAAAAAGATGATTTTTTGCCAACTGCAAGATTTCAACTACCATTCTTAACTGAAACGCAAATACAGTAATACACTTCCTCCATTACTTAAGTAAAAAGTTAAGGCTTCGCGAAAGATCTTCTGTTTTCGTATAGTTTTTTGATTAACTGCAAAGTTGTGAAACACAATTTTCATAAAAAATTTTTGACGATTTCTGATTCTACTCATTCCGCCAAAGTATGTGAAATATTTCCAATTGACAACACAGAACGATGTTGTTGCTCGGAGAAGGAACATTCAAAATGCAACCAGAAACAAGAATCTGCTCTTACTAGTAAGTAACTTGAATAAATCCTTAAAATTCTGCTATAAAAACAGTTAGGGGTTTATATATTTCTTAAGCCCAAACAAACCATCAGCTGAGAATTTATTGTCAGCCTGTTGGCATACTATGAACACACATCCAAATGACCAAATAACTATGTGCAAAATGGTCATACTTGTTGCTTGAGTGGTTTGCTGTCCATGGTTTCTAGCAAGCGCTTGCCAGATCTCTGCCCAGCACTTGCCAGAACGCCAGCGCTTGCCAGAACACTTGCCACTCAGTGATGGACATGTACCTTTTTCCCAATATGTTTCATAATAGGGAAAATGGCGTCATAGGTGAAATGACCCATTATTAGATCTGTGAAATAGACTATTTTGATACCAAAGCATTGCTGACAATTTTTGTTCCTTACTTAACAAAACACAATGAAAATGTCATACATCATAGAAAAGCTCTCATTCAGGGCATTCATTTGACACATTTTACCATCTTTGATCAAAACGTCTTGAGCCACGGCCTGAAATGTGTTTCTCCAGGTTGAAGGAAATCTAAAACAGCAGCATGCTAGTGAGCAATTTCCGAAAAATAAGAGCTAGAATAGGGTTGACAGTTCCCTCTGTGAGATGCGCATCTATACGCAGGCACGCGGGCAATATGGAATGACCAGCACTTTTTTGACTCTCAGTCGCGCGGGCAGCCCTCGCTGAAAGGATAAAATCGCATGCTCACTCAATATCAGCAAGCAAATTACAAACGACATTTCTGGACACAAATCCTAGATAAAGATCCGTAAAATGATCAGTGTTCAAGCATGAACAGATGGGCGCGGTGTTAGCGCATGATATCTAAAGCATTATCAGTTAATCCTGTGCCACAAGTAAAAAAGAACGTGGCAAGATTTGACGATAGGAAGTTTGCGTTCGCATCTATAGCATAAACCAAGGGAGCTGGCTTGACTATGGTCATAGCACGGTTCAGCAAGCTGGCTAAGACCCCTGGATGCCTAGTTTGGGGTTCCAGGAAGTAAAGGGTCCCCCTTACCGCAAGAACATTCATCACGCAGGCAAAGTCTGTGTTGCTTCTGTCACTGGCACAATTGATTGCACAGGCACTACATTACTCATGGACAAGACTGGGTTGGCCGTTTGTTCTTTTATTGTGAAAAGCCATCTTCAAGAGAAAGGCAAAGAATTAACAAAAATTTACCTTTTCAGTGAGCTTGTTTCCATGGCAATTGAGGCTGTTGAAGAACATCTGATAACTCATCTGATGCATTTCCTCAACTGTGTCAACCATGACTGAACTTTCACCAGCTAATATTCCACTAGGAGAGAGAGAGAAGCAGGGATCCTGTGACTCCATCAGATCAGCAGTTAGACCACCATTGTCATAATGGCCAATTGTTTTATAAAAACGTGAAGCTAGGAAGACACAATACGAATTACAGTGAACAGGGGTAATGATCTAAGCATAATGGTATGGTAGAGATGAATACTCCGCAATCTTTCACTATAAAAATCAGTTATACAATATCCACATTCATATGTATGATTGACATGAAAGAAAAAAATTATACCGTAAAAATGGGAACACTGTGAGGGCTACAAACTGAAAATACAATCTATCATAAAGATAACAAGTAATAGAATTAGTGGACTCCTGCAAATTTAATTGAGAATCTTCGTGTCAGATTAAAGAAAAACCATCAGCTAAACTCACAATATAAATGACAAAAAATTGATGGAGCATTCTTGAAATATTTCGACAAAAACCCTCAAAATGGCTATTTTTGGATGTAACTTGCTCTGATACCCCCGCAAGGAGAACAAGAGCTTTCCCAGATTAGACACATGGTCCATTACATTGCCATTATTGCTCAGGAGTTTCAGACAAAAAATCACAAAAAAGTAAGGATTGGATCTTGAAACATTTTGAGAAAACCCTAAAAATGGCCATTTTGAGGCATAAATCGCCACCTCCAATTTGAACAATATTTTTCTTGAAAATCCGGCTCGAAAGTTTTATTTATATTACTGATCTTGAACTTGATGGCAAACTTCCACAAAACCTACAGAGTGGTTATCCGGGAAATGCGTTGTGACAGACGGAAGGATGGAAGGACGAACAAATATCTTACAGGACTCCTCCACTAAACGAGAGTCCAAAAAGTCTTGTGAATGAATATCAGCACTTACGATAACGTTTCACCATAGAACTTCAACAAGTTGCCAAGCTTGAATAAGGTCGCAGCTCCTGGTTCTGATGTAATCACTTGTTCTACACGGACCTAAACAATATGAGTGAAGTGACACACTGTATGGACTACACAAAACGTTTACGCCAATAAGTATACCAGTACGTAAGCAGGACATACATTAGCAGCTCATTCACGGAACAGTTCCATGTTTCTAACCAAACTGCACAGGGAAACCTCTCAATAATACCTTGAGTTGCAATTGCATCAGCTTCCTTGCAAGAGCGAATGACAAGCTTTATCAAGTCCAATTTTTCTAGTGAACTCTGGACATTTTCTTCGCACTTGCCTTACCACAACCAGGTTTTAAAAAAGGATATAATTGAAGTATGCAAACAAATTAGAGAAGGCGACAAGACCAGGAACAAATGGCAATAGCAAAGAAACATAGCAAAAGAAAAACCAAGGAACAAGGAACTGACAGGTTATTTACAAGAAGAGCAAAAAGGAAAATAAACTCCTTGTACAGATCCTTTGAAGATAGAGTATGAACTATCCAACAAAAACAAGTCCCAGGGAATGAAATCAGTGCTTGTTGAACTTACAACTGCAATTGAATCGGAGCATACAGCAGAAATTTATCGGCAATCAAAGTAACCATGTATATCCACCTTAATGTGCACTTATTGCTCCATTGAAAATTACATAGAGACTTGGTCCTGTCATGACCTGTAAGTAATTCATTTGGATTAATAGCAATCTCAATGAAAGATTGAGTTGCCATTAAATGAAAGCAGTGCTTTTGATTACTTATTTTCCTGACATTTATTGACCAACTATAGTAAGCATAACTTGAATACAATATGCCTATTCTTCTGTTTAGATTAGCGTATCTACGCTAACTCCGTCCAGCTCCTAATTCCATCCGGCAACATATTTTTCTTTTTCTTCACAATCGGCCGCATCTATATCCACCATTTTAAATTCATTTCCAGTACTTATTATAGTAGTCTCGGCACCAAGTTGAATTTTTGCCAATCACCTACTGGTTATTTAGTTGTCTTCAGAAGAGACTGTGTGGTCACTTTTCGTGATTTTTCTGGATCGTGCGACAGGCCGCAAGCTTTGCCTCCATTTTGCAGACCCGGATACACATAAAGTACTAAACTTGCTGAAATAACATCAGCTTTACGTAGTTGTTTGCTGGTAAAAAAAGAAAGCGGTTAACTTGGACAAAATTGAAAATATTTGCATTTTGGACGGAATTTGGAGCACGGGGATGGAATTAGGAGCATCAAATGTGTCTCAAACTTTAGCAAAAAAATCAGTCTAATCATACGGTAACCAATTTTTTTTCCTGTTTACTGGAATAAGGCTACAATTTCCTTGGTTTTAGGCTAGTTTGCTAAGCCGCCGCATGTTTCATCAGCATGGAAATTCAGAAAGCGCAAAAAATCGGACAAAATTAGGCATAGATACGCTATGTAATTGGTAGCAGAAACCCTAATTCTGACATCTATATACCACGGACAGTATACTATGACAGCTTCCTGAGAAGTTCAGCTCCACATTCAATGAAGCAAGCACATCACACTTAAGTGCAATATTGTGGAGTAGCTCTGCCAAGAAAACAACAACTAGTATAACTGCAAAAATCTGACTGATGCAAGTATACTGACACAGATCAAAATGACTTTGATGATTGATTAACTAGGAATGGTGGTTTAAGGCTACTGCAAACTATCAGAGAGAGAAGATATCACAAAACATTGCTGTAATGAGAACAATCACCGAAGGAGTGTAATGAAACAAGGAGCATGGACACTCCCGAGAGAGGCACTTTACCAGCACCTCTCCCCTTTTACAGGGACCAGCCCTGTCGAAGGTACGGACAAGATAAGACCTACATAATTGCCTGAGACTGAAAAAAGATAATGAGGATTCTAGTTTTCCGATGCAAAGAATTTATGTACACCTCGCAAACTGCGAAGAAGATGCCGAAGCCAACATTCGTTGAATAAGATTCATGCATGGATTGAAATTTGTTGAGATGTGTATGGTGAGTAATTGATGATTCATTTGAAGACATATGAGAATATACAATGGCAATCAACAACGAGGAATTGAGACGAAAGTTGACCAGCAACATGTGAGACAGGGCAAATCACAATAAGGAAACAACTAATTCGTAACAAGCACGAACTAGTTACAATATAATAAAACAGCAGCAGCAACAACAGCAAAAAACAAACAATAAAAAACAATAAAAAAAACAAAGAAACAGATAAACACAAAAAACAAAAAAAGCAAAACAAAAAAAAACTGAAACAAACAACAAAACAAAACAGTTGATAATCTTTAGTCAAGCGTTACAGTTATTTTAAAGGGTTTTCAAATTTTTTGTTAATGCAAGCATTTGAAAAAAGATGCCCCAAGAAACCACCTGTGTACCACCTGCTGCGAGGCTGTAAACAGGAATGAGAAAAAATGGAAGTTTCGGAGTTTTGGAAGCTTTAAGTCTCCCCCAGTTTATTTTTATCAATCAAAAGATCTCAACCGACTCTACAAAAAGATGTTGGCATTTTTGTTGCTTTTGATTCGACCAAAAGTTATGAACACTTTTTTGTTGAAATCTCGTGATTTCATAACAAAGTTTCCAAAATTTTTCCAATTTCAAGCTAAAACTTCTACTCTATAAAACATCCTGGAAAACACAGACACTGAGGTACATTGTGTACGTTTCATGTAAAGTTGGTTTCGAACGAAAACATTGAGCATAGGGGGACTTAGAGCTCTGCAAAGGGCTACAACCAACAATTCAAATACTCCTTTTGTTTACAGGCAGCAGGTGGCAATTTATCTAAAAAACTGCAGGACAAGAAATTAGTGCCATCCATTGATGCCTAAATCATCATCAGACTTCTTAGAAACTTTGTTGAATCAAATTTCATGCTCTTGAATGAAGCACTATCTGAGCCTTTGCAGTATCTTTACGTATGGTATAGTATAGTATAGTATAGCACAGCATTATGTAGCTCCGTTATAGATAAACTTGTGTTCTTGTAATGGAAAGGAACAACTTTAGTATAACTCTCCAAGACAATCAGTCATCAAAGACGTTCTATTCTAGTCTGTGTCAGTAGATTCATATAAGTCAGATTTTAGTCAGAAGATTTTTGTCAATAAACCTTCTAGATATTCAAAGAATGTCAGTGACAAAAAAGTTCATCACCATCCTTGAAAGACTGTTGGGCCGGATCAAATCATGGTCAGCGGAGTAAAAACGAACATGGCTGACTCTCCAAAAATCAAAACAATCCACGGCTAAAACTTTGAACCATCTAGTTCATACAAAATAATCTCTCATAAGCTGCAATTTACATCTACCTGTTCTCTTATGGACGGTAGCAAAGGTTTGAAGTCAAAAGATGACAGGTTTCAAGTAGGAATGCTTTATTTGGCATGTATCTACTTCACCCGGTTTAACCACTGTAAACATTGCCGCGAGATTCTTTGTTGTAGACTCACTCGCCAAGCTGCGCTAACTGGGTTGTGTTCTGAAAACGTACTGGCTGAGCAAGTGAGGGCATGAAAGAGAGGCTGTGATCCGGCCCAACAGTCTTCAAAGACACAATATGCCTGACTTTAGAAAAAGTGGGAAGACTGTTATCTTTGATCACATGACCATTTTAGTGTGCCAATCCTTTATTTTTTCCACTGGACATGCTTTGAAAACCAGAACGTACCTAAAGAATTGGTATGAATTCTAATATCTTATAAAGTTTGATAAGTTCCTGTTTCATTAATCCTTCCAGTCAGGACAAAAGGAAAAACAAGTCACAGCATTAGAGGATTCTCACCTACTTAAAACATGGCCCATTGTGTCAAAACATGCAAAAGATCGATGAGACACTGCACGTGGCATAAGAAAACATAGGTATCTGCATATAACCACGGCAAATTATTTCATACCAAAACCAAGAAATAGCTAAGCCCATGGCCACCACCATCTTAATCTATAACATAACTACCAATTACACATAAAGGTGGCGTCTCTGATAGTATTCACTAAATAAAATTTTTTTATATAGCTGGTTTCAAGTAATAGTCACCCAGGTAGAACTCCGAATCAGAGCTACAGTTGAACCTCTAACAGAGGCAACTTCTACCACTAACATTTTGTGGCCATTATTGGGAGGTGGCCACTATTTAGAGGTTTTGAGAGTTTGTGTTAAGTTTTGATTGCATTACAATAACTGAAGACACATAATAAGGATATTTCTTGAAAGTATGGATAAAATTAAGCACTTTTCTTTCAAGAATCCTTATTTGAGTACAAAATGTATGCTCTAGCACCAAATTTTTCCATAAACATCAGATGTTTTTAGACAAAATGCAGAATAGATAATGTGATTGGCCGCTTTTAGAGGGGAACTTAACTTATTTTTTTCATTTGAGAAGGCGCCAGGTGGCCGTTAAATGTTATTGGGAGGTGGCTGCTTTTGGGAGGTTCTCTACATAGGAAAACGTAGGGAAACATTTGGGACTGAATGCTAATGGCCGTTATCTAGAGGCGGCCGCTATTCAGAGGTAGCTGCTATTCTGAGGGAGCCGCTTTTCGGAGATGACCACTATTCGGAGGTGGCCGCTATTAGAGGTTCGACTGTAATTCTGCAGCATCTGCAAACATCAGGCAGATGCAGATTTTTAGGTCAAATTTCTTAAATTTTTGTTCACCAATCACTTAGGATCTTAGTCAAATCCTTATAAAACCGGTATCTCAACCATTTAAAATAGTTGCCTGAACGAGTGTGTGCATCACTCAATTACAGTCAGATTAAGCTTCGGTACTCAATTCAAGATTGAGTTTCTACCACCATCTAGCAGTGACAGAAAAAAGCTTGGATAAATGCCTGATCAAATAAGTTGATCCTGGAAGACACAAATTAAGACCCAGACTTATATGAACAGCAAGAAGAAAAAAAAACCGCAATAACACCCCAGAAAAAACACATGAAAAAAATTACGAAAACCATAACTGAAAGAATGTTCACCTACTTTGAATGGTCGACAAACTCCTTCCACAACATGATTCAAAATTTCGGACAATACAGGCTTGTGCTCTGCAAAGAAAAACCATATCCTCAAATAACAAGAATCAGAACACAACCAACCAAGACAACAACTTATAAGTGAAGTGGTGTAGATTAATATTTTATTTATTTTGCCTCGCGCCTTACCGAGCTTATAGTCTATCCCGTGCGTATAGTAGGCATAATGTCCGTGGGTTGGATTCTCTCAAGATGTGGAAGCTATGATGCGATGCGTTCCACGTGACTTCCACATTCCAGCACTAAGTCGAGGTTGAAAGAATTTACAAATACATCAGCAATTATGATCTTTATGTAATTGCCACAGCTGTGAGTTCATTGCTGATTGAAGCCCAATTTTTTCCGACAACGGCAAACAATGAGAATTCAATAGAATTGCCCAACTTTACTGCAAACCAACCGTACACTCATGAATTAGTTACAGTATCTGCGCAGCATATGCAGTCTTAGTGCTTTCTTTGGTATGCTTGAATGCTTTTTCGGTTCACCAAGCATCATAAAATTGAAACAGAGGTTTGCTGGGGCATCCGAATAAGAATGACATGGCAAACAATATCACAAAAAGTGTTTGCGTGAGTGTGGGGATCTACTAAGGAGTATGTCAATCGCCGTCCCCTCCATACAGTCCCTATTTAGCGAGGCAATAGTGCTTCCACTATTCCTAACATTTTATCTATTTTATTAGATTAATCTTTACGCTAACAGAGGCATGTTGTGCTAAGAGGGCACAAGGCTGCAAGTTGGAAACCCAGTCACAAGTCAATCATGTCCAGAGGCAACAGGGCATCTTAGAAAGGAGCAGACTATAAATTCAACCAGTCTCGGTGACAGATTAATGGTAGCACAAAAATACAGGTACCAACCTTCCAATCTCGTTCTTCTTAACATGCTGTGAAGTAATTCCTTTTCACTCGCGATAGATTGGTGCAACCAGGCAAGGATGTCACCTACATATCTGACATAAACATTGAAATATACAAGAGCAAACACAGCAACTAACAACTTTATTCCCACAGTTGGGCATAATCATATGTACCAAGTTCTGCTCCAATTAAAGAGTGTGCAATTTTATCCTCTCTGCATTGCTGTAAGGCCATTTAAAACTGGCAAAATGAAATATTGTCCTTTGATCATACAGCAGCCCTCGTGTTTATTGTTCCTACACTAAACATGACAGATATGAGGCTGTGATGATTTGACACCGAAGTAGACATCGAAATATCAAAAGGAATTTTATGTTCCTTCAAATATCTTATGTTCTCTGTTTCCACGAAGATGATGCATGCCTATGAGTCTGAGGAAGCAGTAATTGCGAAAGCTTACTGAAACATCTATTGAGTTTTGTCTCTCTTCTTGAACAAAAATATTGGTTGGAGAGTTTGTGAAAAGCTTCTGAAAATTTACACATATATACCGTAAATCCTCTTATTAACGCCCCCTTCTTTTTAACGCCCCCTCCAATTAACGCCCCCCTCAAACAGGTGAATATCTAATAAACGCCTCCCTCTAATTAACGCCCCCTCCAATAAATGCCCCCCTTACAGGAGGGGCGTTAATTGGATAAATTGTATAAACTTTGTTTTCACCCTGCCATGTTACTTCTGTCAATTATACAAGT
>JAOBRC010423012.1:0-12200 GCA_027575255.1 Scolionema suvaense
TTAGCATGTTTGACCATGTACCCTCATCTTGTGTTTGACTACTTTAAACAGATGTTTGCACAGGTTGGTATTTTCATCCTATAATGCTATACACATTGCATAGCATCTCGATTGTTTTTTACTTGCTGTAGAGACACATCAGGTAGTAAAGAATTGAGTCCATTTATTTATCATAGTTTCTACTAAGGGAGGGGTAACATGTTTTTGAAAAATTCCCCAAAAGAGAGATAGCTAAATTCCTATTTTTAGGTGTTGTTTGGCATAAAAGGGAAGAAAAAAGAATTAGAGGAGGGGGGAGGGTACCGAATTTTGTCAGTAATTGCAGGGTATGTGTTTGAAATATTTATTAAGTGTCTTTTTCAACCATTGCTTCTGAACTCTGCACTGACATTTTATTAATTTTTGTTATGATGCTTTTAATGCTGTTATAGCATTTTGTGACTTTGTTTCGTAGTTGCGAACTCTATTTTCGTCACCATTTTGCTGCTGAAAGGGAAAGGGCTTATCAAATTTAGCATTTTCAACTCATATATATTTGATTTGCCTAGTCGGCCAAAGTTGTGAGTTTGAGGGAGCGTCAAGGAAATTTGGACTCTCAAGGGGGCGTTCAGAGGGTGGGAGGGAGGATCAAGAAAATTGGACTTCAAGGGGGGACAGGCAAGAAAAGGGGTAATATGAATTTTAGAGGTGGGGTTAGAACCTTGACAGAAACTATGTTTATGTTCAATGTCCTTTGTGATTTGCTGCCTGTACATCTGCGAATTTTTTCACTGCTAGGTGCTCATAGTGCAAACCCCCCCCCCCCCACACACACACACCTTTTCTTAACGAGGGATAAAGTCTTGGTAAAATGCCCAAAAGGGCCAGGGCTGATATGACGTTTTCTGTAGAAAGGGGGTTTTCAGCTAAAAAAAGGGGTGTGAGGGGGGCAGGTGTTGCAAACGTAATGTTTCTCTGCAAACCGTAAAGTCATAGATTAAAGCATGGTGTAAGTGCTTTCAAAAACATGGTTCTAAAATCTCTGTATGGCAGCTGTTGAGTCTCATTTGTGACAGAATGAAACCCTTCTACGCCCTATGGAAAGTGTGAACTTTTTGTTGTGCCTAAAAACTTTGCCATTTGAAAAGGGTTGGACGATAAAGGGGATTTGACCCCCATGTACACACTGAGTGCTGTCACATGCCACTGTCGTGTGCCACTTGGTACTGTTATCAAATCCTAATATCTGTTGAGAATTACATCTTATGGTATGCATGAGCGTGAAACTAGCACATCTTCACTTCTTAAAGATTTTTTCTGTGGCTTATGGTTCGGTAACATCAAAGAAAATTGTTGTGAGTTTAGTATTGAACTCTCATTAACCTAGGACTGAGCCCTGGTTGCCATTGATAAACCTGCTTGTCGTTCGATATTTTCCAGGTTACGAATCCTCCTATTGATCCGTTCAGAGAAAGAATTGTCATGTCTTTGGTGAGTTTTTTTGCTGATTGTTCTATCTGCATGTGAAAAATTTTGTTGACGATATATAAACTTAGTTGGTGTACTTGATGTGTTTCTTTGCTGCCTGCATGGTTTTCTTTCAATGTGATTATCTGTGTATGCATGTTTCTGCTGAATAGCAGTAGCTGTGTATGGTCTTTATTCTTTCTCCTGCCTTCGAAACTTCCATATTTCATTGGACTTTAGTCGATGTGTAAATATTTTTGTTGTGAGTATCCAGCACGCCTTCTTATATCCCAATTGTCCTTTGGTTTCTTTTTAATCCAAAATGAAGCCATGACTAATATTCTTTTTATTTTAAATGCTTTCAGGCTTGTCCTATTGGCCCAGAAGCTGATCTCTTGAATCCCTCTGAAAAGCAGTGTCAGCGAGTTTATCTTGATAGCCCAGTTTTATCACCCGCTGACCTGACCGTGCTCACACAGACCAAGCTTAAGAAATGGAAAGTAAGTCTACTGGAATGGATTCGATTACATTATGATCTCATTTTAAAATTTCAATCTTTTTGTTGTCGTCTGATTAATTAAAGTTTTTTGATCAGTAGTTTGTTTTTCTTTTTTAAATCCAAACGTTTTTTCATATTTTGTGGGAGGAATCGTGCAAATTGACCAGAAAGCATTTCATGCATGATCCTTTGATTGTAGACAATTTGCGCGTCTTCCTATCATAAAGCATGTGATTCTCTGATCGGCATTGGACATGCTTACATATGAGTTGTGCTAGTTCAGTTTTTCTAGGAGTGAGAGTCATGAGGTCGCCTACCCTGATGTTCTGAAGATAAGATGAACAAACAAACAGCTTTTGAATTATGGTTTTTGATGCTGTGTTTGGGAAGCAGTTATTCTGACTCTGACTCTATATTTACTTTTTTGGCCTTCCTTTTGCAATTAGTTAATTTTATTATGATCTGTATTGTAGACCCAAACGATCGACATTATTTACCCAGCATCACACTCTGTTAATGGTTTAGTGCCGGCTTTGGATAAAGTTTGTTCTGCTGCTGAGGATGCCATTATGGATGGTCACTCCTTTGTGTTACTGTCTGACAGGAAAGCTGGTAACGAGTTCGTGCCTATAAGGTATAACATAAAGCTATTTTTCATTTTACTTCATTTAATGATCGCCGAATACTTGCCAGCGTTTATAGCTCTAAGTATGCTAAGCATAGAAGAATAAGTGAGGTTTGTTAATAGTACGATGCTTCTTACAGTAGTACTCTTGCAATATTGCTCTAGTGACAAGGGAAGTCTGGGAAGGGATGCCGATGGGGGAGATACCAAATTGCATAGAGGTATTGTCATTATCTCTGCAAGAAGGTTGTACTGTAGATACACCAAATCATGAGAAGCTATGACCCCGAAATACTTTTAGCTGACCCTAAAAGGCCTGTCAAAAAGTGTGGTAGTCTTTTATTTTCCGCCTACTTCAGAAACTGCCTTTGTTTTCGAGTGGTGCCCTGGAATTATGATAAATTTGATACAAGATCATAGCTTCACATTCCTTCATTTATATTTGTTTTTGTTCGATCTGATGTTTTACATTTTCTGTTTTGTCGTGTGTAGCTCATTGCTTGCTGTGGGTGCTGTTCATCAGTACCTTGTACAGAAGAAACTCAGAAAGAAAGTTGGAATTATCTTGGAAAGTGCTGATCCAAGGTATTGTTGCGTGAACCCTATTCTTGTTGTTGTTCGAAATCTCTGACTGCCCTTGTGCATCATTGATTGAATTATATTTTTAAATGCTTGCTAATTTCGAGTTGTATAGTTGTATGTTGTAATTTGCTTTTACTAGTTGTTGTCGGATACCTTAAACCTGGATTTCTTGATTTCAATTTTGGTTTAATTTGTTTTGGAGTTCCTTGCTTGATAAAGTTCTCTTTGTACGAGTTATAGATGCTAAAATGATCAGCCAAACCTTTCGTAAATGTCTTGGTGCTATGATTATTAACTATCTTGCTGGCCTTGCTTGCTTTTGATCAAGGATACTGAATTTCGATTTGTGTCTGGCATTGCTTTATAAACTTTCTCTGTTTATGTTTCATGACTTTTTACCAAATACAAAGGTGATCGTTTTAGTTGTGTAACTGTGAAGGTTTTTTTGTTTCCCCAAAGTTAAACGATATGATTATAATTTCTGGGTTCAAGAAATAGAGCCTGGGAATCTTGATACACTGCAATCATTTGGTTACTATAAAAACATTTTTGCAAAATTATATGTGAATATGTCTCTATGCATTTCTTACTACAGAGAAATCCACCATTTGTGCACACTATTTGGATTCGGAGCTGATGCAGTTTGCCCCTACCTCGTCTTTGAAACATTCAGCAAGTTAGCTGAGTCAGGTTAGTATGATGCTCTTGAAGCTAGTGAATATTTTCCTAGGATCTCGCCTTCCCTCCATTTATAATTCAACTCCTCCATTTGCACCTACCTGCCGATTAAGATGTTCCCTATTTTACAAATAATTCTGCAATATGGATAGACAATTCAGATTGTGTAGCGAATATCAACCAATAAAAGAATTTGACACATGAGATAGAAAAGAAAACAGACACAGGAATGTTTTTATGGGATGAATATTTTAGTTATTTTTTATCATATCCCTATTTGTATTGGTACCCACCCATCATGTTCTACCCACACCAGGAGGAGAATTTTCTTTGTTTCCTTCCATTGAGGCAATTTTGCTAAAGGTCTTAGCCTAACCCCCTATGTTAAGAGGGGTACATACTATGGCCGTAAACACAAAACATGTAATTAAGCAGCAAATAAGTATAGGCATAGCCTACATTTTCAGATGAAGTGTCCTTTCACTAAATTCTCCTTTCAACATATTCTCTTTTTTTTACCAAGTAACAGATAGTAGCTTTGTAAAGTATAACTTTTATGTCAATTTAGTATTTTCCTTTTTGGCAGGAAATATTGTTGTTACGTTGTGATTTAGCTGCTTAGTAGAGACCAGTAATATTTCACCCAGCCTTCTGTATTGTACATTAACACTGTTGCTTGTTGCTTATACTGTAGGTCTTCTTGAGCCTGCGTTATCTGATGATGAGATCGTCAACAATTATAAGAAAGCTGCAGATATTGGTATTCGGAAGGTTATGGCAAAAATGGGAATATCCACTTTGCACAGCTATAAGGTATCCTTTAGATTGTGTTGTATTCAGTTCAATAGTGATTAATCAAGTTAAGGCTCTGTGGTTCAACTAAGGCTTAATTTATACGGCCGTGCCGCGCCGCACCAATCTGACAACATCTGGTTCGGCGAGTTCGACTTGGCTTTATACGCTAGCCATGCCGCGCCGTGCCACGCCGTGCTGGCATCACATTCTGCAGTGAAATTCATTGATTACAGCATAGAAAATGAATGAGCAGGTACCAGTTTGCCGTGCCGCACGACTAGAGATATCGCTCAGTTCGACTCTGCCGAACCGCCGATCCATTTGGTTTTAGTCAGTCGTGCCGTGCCGTACTCGCCTATATTTAGAAAATGAGTCATATTAGCACGCCGCGGCACGGCCGTATAAACCAAGTCTAAGACTTAGTTGGTTAACCATTGTTTGACAAGTACATCTCAGAGTTCCAAAGGATTGTGACTAAACTTATTTAGACTTATGTATTTCAATTAAAACATCTAAATACTGCTTGTAGGGAACCTGAGATTTGTATCTTATGTTTAAATGGAAAGAAAAGTAAAAATGTGACTGGTGCTGTTTCTAGAATTTACAAACAAAAAATTTTGTCCCGTTTTTGACTAATTTAAAATATGTTCAAGATATCATGTATGATTTTAGAAGCACTTCTGAAATCAAGTTCATCACTAAAATGGGTTCAAAGAGAGAAGAACTATTTTACAAGAAAGGCACATTCCTCTTTTATTTGGAGAGTGTTGAGTGCTCTGAAAACACTCATAAAATGTGATTAACTGAGTATCATTTATGCATTGATGTTAAAATCAATAACTATAATTAAACTTGTAAAGACCCTTAGGCAGTCACTATGTGTATTTGACGTCTGCTGTGCTCCCTGCATCAATGTTATTTGCATGTATGTTCCCAACAGTAAGTAGTTGAATTATCTTCATTTTGCATGCTGTCTTTTTGTAGGGTGCTCAGATCTTTGAAGCAGTTGGACTTGCCTCTGAGGTATAGTATAGTGATCTGTATGTGTGTATATTCAATTTGATGATCAAATCCAATAAATTCCCCCCTCCCCCTTCTCAGTCCCATTCCTGCTCAAATTAGAAAAAAGTGTTTATTTCAGGATTCACGGAAGTGAATTTTATATGACTTATGCGAAAACAAAGCTGCAAGTTCATTTTTTTGCTGTAAAAGGAAGCTGTTTGATATGAAATGCATTGTTGGATGTTTGAAATTTGAGACGAGAAAGAGCTCTGGGCTGGAAGATGGAACAAAAGTATAGAAGGGGGCCTACCAAAGTAGGTGGCACTGATTAAAAAGACAAATTTTACCCTTCTGCAAACTACCCATGCCATGCAATTTTGAATGATGTTCTAGTAAGGTAGTAAATATTTAGTATATATTTCTTTTATGCTGTGCTGTGCTGTGCTTTTTCTAGGTAATGGATAAATGTTTCACCGGAACTGCTTCTCGCATTGGTGGAGTCACGTTTGAGATTCTCGCTCAAGAAGCACTGGACCGACATCGATTGGCTTTCTCGGAGCGAGATTGTGATAATGTGCTAATGAACAATCCTGGAGCTTATCACTGGCGAGATGGTGGAGAAAAACATGTCAATGATCCTAGAAGCATTGCTCATCTGCAGGTAAATTGCTAGAATTTTCTTTGGTGGGAGATTTTGTTTGTATTGTATTGCTTGGGCAATGGAAGCCTTCTTTGCTCAGCATGTTATTGAGTCAAAATTTATGCATCATAGAGTGTACTTCATTTTGCCATGAGAATTGTATTTTTTTTCTGTTAAGTCAGTCTATCGAGTAGGCATAGAAGCCGTTTTCCATTCTGCATTTTTTGTGCACAGAAGGAAAATTCGGCTCGGAATTTTCCGCTCACCATTACGATATGTAATTTTCAATCTCCGTGGAGCACGAGGGGCATAGTTGGCTAGGGCTATTTTGTATGGCAGCAAGAAATTGCTTGCCTAGTCGTCCATAGTCAATCTCTATTGTTCTGCTGTCAGTCGCAAGTACCTTAGCCCTTTTTCTGCCCAGAAAGTTCATGTCTTCTGAACTTGAAAATTCTGTCATTATGGTTTTCTGCTGACTCTTGCAAAATTCTGGAATAGTTTTTCACCTGATTCTTATGCAAAACTGCTTATTATATCACCTTGTTAATCTGAGTGAAATTGAATGTCCGCAGGCAAAAAATGAAGAATGCAAAACAGCCTTAAGAGTGCAGAGTTACATGAGACTCTAAATATTTCCTAGAAAATTGCCCCATGAACTTCAGTCGATGGCCTTTGCCGTTCTATTTATTTTTGGACTTTCTGCTGACTTTCTGCTGTTCTCTTGTTCAGGAGCAGTGATTAATTGGTGCTTGAGTTTTAGCTATGTGTACGTGTTGTTTTAGAATGCTACACGGAATGGTAATACCGATGCTTATATGAAGTACGTGAAATCAACCATGGAAACAGTAAGTATAACCTGTAGTTAAAAATATTTTAGTCCACCGGCGCATTGGATTTACGTGTGAGGCACTTGATACGGTGTTTTTTTTTTTCGAAGGTTTTCTTGTTAGGTTTTTGACTGCTGTTGACTTTATTCAGAAAAAGGTTTAGTCTCGTCCTAGCATGTTGGCCTTTTTTAGAAAGAATTATCAATACAAAGCTATAAGTACTGGTAGATATTCAATAGAGAATAGGTCTCTATTCCACTCTCCACCAAGTATCTGCAGCGTTTTCAAATAGGAGTGGTCAATTGATTGTGTGTGACTGTAGCACCGTTCAGCTTCCATAGTTGACTGTGCATGTCTTGCTTGCTCCCCTTCTTGCATTATCCGTCGCCAAAAGCGATGGATAAGATGACTGAGTGCCGTTCCATCTATGCACTCAGCAGGCAGGTGCGGCATGCTGATGAGGCCTAATCAGGCCGAAACGTGTCCATGTCTCTGGTTCAGCCCTTTCAATAATCGTTTTGTGAGAGAGTTGCATGTGCTGGTCAGCAAGCATACACTTCATTTTTGATGTGTAAATGATCTTCGGTGGACATTGTTAACTACGTATGCATTTGGAAAAATCCGCATTTCTCTTTAGATTGCTGCATGCACTCTGAGAGGTCAGCTTGGATTTGTGTTTTCTGGCACCGAAATCCCTCTTGAAGAAGTAGAAGATGCTGCAGAGATTGTGAAAAGATTTTGTACAGGTAAAGGTTGTTTTGTTTTAACTTCTGTGTGGCTTTAACCCTGATCTGATCATGTGCGTTGTGGTTGGTTTTAGCGGATTTTAGAGTATTAAATCAAAAAACAAAAATGGTAAATAGGGTGTGCACTTACTTTGTTGATTTTTATGTTATATCACTTTAACTTGTTTTTTTTTTATTCTTGCTTACTCTGCTGTTTTGCATGTATACTACTTTATTTGATGTACTTGCATGTTATTTATTTTAGGAGCAATGAGTTTTGGGTCCATCTCTGAAGAAACTCATAAAACACTGGCTGTTGCAATGAATAAGTGAGTGCTTGCTTATGCCTAATACTTGCTTGGTTTAGAGTATCCTAGTGTAGATTCTTCGTCTTGTTTGCTGGGGACAGTAAAGGGGTCAACTGAATGGAATAGCAGAATGAAATTTCTTGTCTTCAGAGGGAATCCAACCCGGGCCAACTGCCGTGACCTGCAGAACAATAAGTCACTTCCCTCAAGAGTACTTTTCTTGTTTTTCTTTGGTATTAAAGCAAGAAAACGATACTCCCCTTGTTGATAGATTTTTCAAAAACATGAATGCTGGTTTTTATTTGAGTGAAAAGCTTAAGTGGTTCTTTTGCAATTTCACTTTAAAGTTTGATGTTTTTTACTGTTTGCCTTTATTTTCAAGTTTGCTTGTCATTGATGTCATATAGGACTATTTGTAATGCATAGAGTGTTCCTTAGTAACTGAACTTAATTTAAATTTAAACTGACTAATTTAAATTTTATGAGTGCCATCACAACTTTCTTTCAGGTAAAACAATACTTGGATTTATGTATATGTGTTCAATAAAGAGTAATTTAGCAAGAAAGATAAGATAATTCTACTTGTCTAACCATGCGTCATGCATAGTTACCGTTTAGAAGCAAATCGGTAGCAAGCCAAAATTATCCATGACTTTGAAAGCAGATGTCCCTGGATTTACGATAACATTTTTCATGAAAACAAAAAGCTATCGTTATGTTTATGAGGGCACCATTACCGCACAAAAATCGTTTTAGACTGGTATGTTTCTTTAACTTGGCATAGACTTGATGATGTTAGATTCATGTGTATTTACACTTCTTTCTCGTAACTGCCTGGTTTCCAACTGTGAAAGCTTTGATTTGGGTTGTGTTACTAAGCTTACTTAACTTTTAAATAGGATGGGTGGAAAGAGCAATTCTGGAGAAGGAGGGGAAGATCCCGCCAGATATGATATCAACGTTCTTGGTAAAAATGAGCGATCGGCCATCAAACAAATTGCATCGGGAAGATTTGGTGTGACTAGTAGGTACCTTGCAAATGCTGATGACTTGCAGATAAAGATGGCACAGGTAGGTTGATATTTTTTAAGGACCTATTTGGTATTTATTTTCTTCTCATAGAGCTTGACGCACACATGTGCAGGATTTTGAAAAACATTTTACTATGATACTATTTAATGGCCGGACTCTGGTTCAAGGTTGTTTTTCATTCCACGCATCGTAAGCATATGAAACTCTTCGTAAAACTCAGGTATAGTTATCAAGTTTGTAATTTATTTCAGGGTGCAAAACCTGGTGAAGGTGGTGAACTTCCTGGTTATAAAGTGACAGAGAAGATTGCGGAAACTCGTCATTCTGTGCCTGGTGTCTCTCTGATCAGTCCTCCTCCTCATCATGACATCTATTCCATCGAAGATCTTTCGCAGGTATGCTCATTCTGTGTGTACACTTCGCTCTAAGTTTCATTCTGCCATATGATAGTGCATCTTTGTATGCCAGGCCTTCAACCTGGTTTTCTTATAGTTTAAGTATAACTAAGATATTTCACCTCCATTGGTACCAGTGTAGACCTACTGCGATGTCAGTATGTAGTTTAAGACAGTGAACTGCATAGTATAGTTGACTCAACATTAGATGAACCCACTTGGTTTGATAGTTCTAATTGGGATTGATGTTGAGTTTCTCAAACTCTTCCCTTCTTCTCTCACCCTTTCACTGATAGCTAGGCAGCGACCATTTCTATTCTTCTTGGGTGCTATACAACAGTTGTCAGTCCAAAGAATTGAACTGGGGATTCAGTCATCAGCAAACTGTATGGACAGATGAACTCCCTTCGTTCAATGGTGCCAATTTTTCTCATTATTCTGTTTTACTTTCTCTATATTGCATGCTTTCTCTTGCAGTTAATCTACGATTTGAAATGTGCAAATCCTGAAGCCCGAATAAGTGTGAAACTTGTATCAGAAGTTGGTGTTGGTGTAATTGCTTCTGGAGTAGCTAAAGTAAGTGTTCTTTGACTTTGTGTTTCTGTTGCATTTATTGTGTTTGTACATGCAGTAAACACTTGTGCGGTATTGACAATTAGTATAGTATTAGTTTTGTTTGGAACTGAGTGTGATTCTCCACGATAAGTATTATGAACAGAAGAAATGTTTATTGTTTCATGATAGTCGAACTTTGTGAGTGCTGCAAAGTTCCCACCTTGAAATCTAGCTGTGCCCTTTGCTTTGGACTGAAAACGAAAGTGCACTTTTGCATAACATAAATAAAATATACGCTTTTCTTTAAAAATTTCTTTTGTCAATAGGAAGGTTGCAGCTGACCATTGTCCTGATAATTATTCTGCATTAGTGTTCTGACGATTTTTCTATTGTTTGACCAGAATGCAAATTTTTGCTGTGGAACTTTAAAGATGAAAATTTAACATGTTGCTGTGAGTACGCCCTTCCTTTAAAGAGCACATTCTGAATGCAAGCATTGACAGATGGAATATCTAATATTCGAAATAGTGGCTCATAGATAGTTGCTCGAAAAATATTATGTTCATCGTATTCTCTCAAAGGCAGTCTCTTTACAGTTCACCTGCTGATTTCTCCTTGCCCAGGGCCTTGCTGAGCATATTGTGATATCTGGTCATGATGGTGGCACTGGTGCTAGTTCATGGACAGGAGTGAAGCATGCTGGTCTGCCATGGGAACTGGGACTGTCAGAGACCCATCAGACCTTGATAAAGAACAAGTTGAGGCAAAAAGTGAAGATTCAGGTTGATGGGCAAATGAGAACGGGTAAGCTCCTGTATCGGTTGTTCTTATTGTGCAGATGTTTCTGGATTATATCTAAACCAATACTTTCTTGGAGAAGCTCTTGGGAGAAAATATTTGGGCCTACGTCATGAAAGATGATCAAAAACACGATTTCAGGAAAGTTTCTCTTGCCCAATGTTTGTTTTATTTCAATTTTCATTTCTTTTTTTTTTTTCATTTTGTCAAAGTTTATGTCAAGGATTTTTTTATGATTCGCAGATTGGTGAAAGTTTGCTGGAATTGAGTTTTTACCGGGTAGAAACTTCTCCTATGAAGGTTTCACTGAATAAAATAACTGTAGTATCTGGTGTGTGCAGAAGATCTGAATGGATTACTGATCAAGATCAAGTAAATGGTTTTGCAGTAGTGCGTTGTCACAAGGTCGTGAAGGATTGTGATGATTGTCCATTGCTACTGCATTAAGATGCCTGGATTGTAATTTTTTTCCCTGGGAAAATTTATTTTTCCAACTGGTTTTAGAACTCAAATGTTTCGTTAGATCTTTTTCTGTGGCACCTACTATTTCAAATATGTATCAGAAACCAAAACATCGATTAAGGCTTATTAGTTTTTTTTGCAAGTATATACTCTTCTTTTATAAGCGTAGGGTAAATTTTTCTGAGGCTCAATACGCTTGATTTTTTTACCGAATTGAACCTCAAGATGTGCTTAGCGATATGTTTAATGCATTTACGTCTAAATTTAGTACAAAGGTTCGAAGGCGAGCTTTCGGGACGCCAAACCATTGAACAGCATATTTCCAAACATCCAAGGATGGCTATTGCGTTAAGAAGAAAGATTAATAAATTGTCCATTATCCATCCACCTTGTCAGTTTAGAAAAAGTTCTCTAAAGCTCAAAAGTTTGCTAGACATAGTTTATGAGGCTCAAGCAATGCTAGTCAACATTTTTTTAAGCTCGAGGTATGTTAAGCATTATGCTTGATTTTTCAAGGTTCCCAGCCTAAGTATGCTTATAAGTGTTATGCTTATGAAAGAAAAGAGTGTAGATGCTGTGAATCTGTGCATTGATCGTACAGAAATATGTCTTATTATAATCTGATAAGTTCTGACTTCTGTGATCTGGGTGTATCTTTATGGCCCTTATTTGTTTGTTTATGGCCCTAATTTGTTTATTAGGTCACGATGTTATGACGGCTGCCATGTTGGGTGCTGATGAATTTGGATTCTCAACGGCTCCATTGATTGCCCTCGGTTGCACGATGATGAGAAAGTGCCATCTGAACACTTGTCCTGTAGGAATTGCTAC
>JAOBRC010423123.1:0-19426 GCA_027575255.1 Scolionema suvaense
AGCGGTTCCTCTGTTCCTAACCTTCTCACCTTCAGTGATGTTTTCATCTCACTTGTGTTTTGTAATTACTCCCCCTCCCCCCCTATCTAGATGATCTGTAGCTTGGCAATAGACATTTATCTCTCAGATTCAGTTTGTTGCCTTCCGTTTTTCATACAAGCCATGTTTATAGGTTTGTATCCTGATGATATGAATCCCGCAATTTATCTTCGAAGATCTTGATGCCAGAAAGTTCCTTTTTCTGAAAGCTTTGTCAAGTTACACTTCACTGGATGTGGAAGCATGAGAGGGGTGTTTGGTGTCAAGAATTGCACATAAATGATTGACTAATTGCTATTTTTTGGAATTTTTTTTAAGAACGAGTTGGTGTATTGGCTTTTTATTTATTCATTTATTTATTAATTTTTTTATTTTATTTTTATTTTTCGTTGGGGATTGTTTTTATTTATTCATTTTTTTGGTTGTTTTGTTTTTTTGTTTGTTTGTTTTCGTCGTGTGTGAGTGGGCCTGTAAAACATGTTTAAAGCCACAGCCAGAGTCTCAAGTGCTGGCACCCAGATGGTCGCCCTGTTATATCACTGTTCATGCTCTTGTCTTCTACACAGATGCTGTGCATACTCTGGCACATGGCAACTTCGCACTCGAGGGAACTCTTGGTCGCTTTTTCTTTTTTGCTGTTTGGCTCTGTTCTTCTGTCGTCATTGACAGATTTGCATTACCCTGAAAAAGGGCAATGCTCTTGTCATATCATAGTGTGACCCCCCCCCCCCCCCCCCCCCTCTAAAAAGGGGGGGGGGGACTTTCCAAAAAATTGCAAAAAGGGGGGGATGAAAATTTTTCTGTAGAGAGGGTGGGGATGAGCAAAAGGGGGGAATAAGATAAAAAGGGTGGGGATGATTGCTAAACAAGAAGTGGTTCCAGTGTTATGCTCGAGCTAAATTTTGGTAATAAGACAATCACCTGATTAGTGTTATGATGTGGTATAGTATATCGTTTTTCTAGTTCTTGCATGAAATACGCTAAGAATTGGTCTAAATTGCGTCTCAAATGTCTTTATTACATTGCAGTCTTGCCCAGAAAATACTGTATTCTACAGGAAAACCTTTGCCGACAAGCATCAAAGTTGCATGTATGAATGTCTGAAACAGGTTGTGTGACGTGCGCGTTAATATATGGCGGTCAACATACACACACCAGGAGAGCACGCGCGCGGGGGAGGGGGGGGTGCCAAAAAGGGGGGGATTGACCAAGAAGGGGGGATCCAACCCCTTTGCACACTATGCATATGTTTGAAACAAAAGGTCCCACTCAGACAAGGGTTCACATGTGGAGATATTTTTAATGTTTTGCAGCAACGAGCAAGAATGCAGCAAGGGTACAAATTCCGTTCTCAGTCCTGATAGGGATAGAGGATGAAAAGTTGATCATGCTGGACAATGCTGTGAGGCATGAAGGCTGAAATGGCTGTTATTAATAATTGACTGATTTCTTCTAAGTTCATATCTGACGAAATATCCAAAGTCAAACTTCACTGGAGGGCATGTCGTACAGTGGCCAATTAAATTGAATGCTCTTCCTTTAGGTGAAGATGCTCTCGATGGCAACCCGTCTTCAGATTCATCTGGTATCACCTACCTCCTCTACACCCCATCTGGAAAAGATTTTTATAGAATGAATATATTGTCCGGGACCCCTCTTCTTGTAAGAGGTGGAGCAAAACATTTCAAAGCAGTGCAGTCATGGAACAATACTCAGTACCTGCACACCAAGTTTGGAGAGCAGATTGTGTCAGTCAAAACTGCTAATCAGGTAGATGGTACACATCTGGATAACGTTATAAAGGAAGTAAAGCTCAGTACTTTTCTGGATTCATACTCTAGTCATGGCTGGAGGATGGAACATGCTTTTGCAGGTGATAGCGTCTTCTTGGAGGATATACAATTGCCGTTTATGTTACAGTGCGAAGAACTTGTGAAAGGTAAGTGCTTCCTACTAGTTTTCCAAGCATAAAGAGTGTAGGTGCCTGCGACTTAACGCATTTTTTTGTAATGTGATTCTAAAGTTAAATTTGGTTTCATCATACTTTATGGGCACCAGTACCGAAGAACAATGGCTATTTCAGATTGGCTTTGTTTATAGCTAAATATCGATGTTCCAGTCAAGTAGTCTTCCTTAAATTGTTTTCAGTTAACCCTTCAGAGCTTGGGCTTTTTTTGACCTAAAGTAGGCCCTTGAAAAAAAGCATCAAGTATAGGTATTCGTGAAGCAATGGATCCATAGGAATGCATGGTCTTTTAGTAAATGTTGTAATCCACTCATATATCATCCTAGGACACCTATTATGTGGTGAACTATTTCTGAGTTTTCCTCGAACTTAAAGACCGTTGGGCCGGATCACAGCCTCTCTTTCATGCACCCATTGCTCAGCCAGTTCATATGCAGATCACAAGCTTGTTAGCCCAGCTGGGTGACTGATGAGTCCAAAACAGCTGATCTCGTAGTAATGTTTACAGTGGTTAAACCACACTGCCTGGAAAAAGCATGGATCGAACAAAGCATATCCTGCTTGGGACCTCAGTCATCTTTTGACTTCAAACCTTTGCGACTGTACGTGCGAGAACAGGCAGCTGTAAATTGTTGCTTATAAGAGATTATTCATATGAGTTTCATTGTTGAAAGTTTTGCCGTGGATCGTTTTGATTTTGGAGAATCTTCTATGTCTGTTACTACTCCGCTGACCACTATTTGTTCCAGCCCAACAGTCTTTATGAAGGAAAGGGCATAACTGGCTGCTCTTCTCTCCACACAAAGCTGCTGAGAAATTACTGAATCCCTACCTGTCTCAAGAGATTTCGCGCTAACCAGTCAGAGCGAGGCTCGAACCTCAAACCAATAGGTTACTGGTAAAGTTACTCCCCCTCTCAGAGTTGCCAAGCAGGAATCACCAGGAAGTTTAGCATTGATAACATTGATCTTTTCAGGGCTGAAGTCTGTGCTGTGGAAGATGGGAGACTTCCAGGACACAGAAGAAGTTAAATTCGCCAGCGATGACATACTTGCTATTCCTGTTTTCGGAAGTGTCCAGGTATCTGTGTATGAATCATTTGGTGGCGGCAGTAATCATATAGGAGCTGATGATAATCTGGACCAGTTTGGTAGTGGACGTGATACTACGAAGAAATCTATGGTTGTGAGGGCAGGTAGGTAAGGAATCTGTAATTGTGTTCAGCCATTTTTGTATTTGTGATGCCTGGTAAATGTTGCAACAGTACTTTTCTTAGGAATTGTCAAAGCAGTTTCATGTTATTTGACACAATGTGACCCTGTTCTAGTTTGGGTAGAGGGAGATCAATTTACTACCTATTAAATGTTATTTTTCCGGGTGGTTCCACGTCCTCAAGGATGGCAGTGCCTCTCACAGTCCTCGGAAGATGGAAAAGTACCCATAATAGGGAGTCTCTGTGATTTGCAGCTGGTACCCATCAGGTAAATGAACAAGCATAGTTGGTGTGTGTATCAGTTTTTTCCATTGGCATCTTCATGAAAAAATGAACTTGAAATTGGCAGCTGTACTGAGCATATGGTATTTACAGTCTATGTTTACTCTCTTCTGGAATAATGGACTCATTCGCAAATTAATATAGTCATTCATCAGACTATATTTAGATGTTTTCTGATTCATATTTTTGGAACCTAAAAGCTGGAACCTTTTTAGAACAGTACGTGAAATAGTGATAGAACCTATTGAAAGTAGCCATTCAAAACGGCATGTGTTATAACATTTATAAAGCACTGTCATGAAAGATATTTGAATGTTGTCCCTGTGTGATATACAACGATATGGATCTGCTTGGAAGAGTATTTTGGGTTTAGCCAAGCCTATATTTTTTTTAGTTTAGAAGAAAGGGTGAGTACGACTTCTTTTCTGAAACTTTGTACTTTGATTTCTATCAATCGTTTTTTCTCTTCATTGTGTGATAGGTGACATTCTGTACATTCCGAAGTATTCTTGGTATCGTTTAAAAATCGAACGGGGCTCTCTGATGCACTTGAATATCCACTTCGATTTATTCCCTCTTCCAAACGCTGCTGTATTGCCAAGGAATAAGGTATGCAGCTCTTCCATTTTTTATCAATTTATAATTTGTATTTTAGAATTATGTTCTAAATTATTGTTTTTTTTTTAAATCCTAATCCGCAATTAGTAAAACCTTGTCCACGCTAGCTTTCAACCAATAAATTCTTGTTTGTCAAAGGATACCGCATTGGACAAATGTATGGCGGATACAACCTACAGCAGATCCAACTGTTGACATGTTTGCCCAAATTTTTGACAATTTAGTGTAAACGATTTTAGTCTTTGGGAAATTTTGGTTTTCTCAGCTTCAAATTAGAGATACATGATTGTGGCCTTGTTCTTATTTATTGGTGATACATTGGCTTCACCTAACATATCATGGCAACAAAGCAAGAAAAAATAGCCAATAATAAAGGAGACAGTAGATGAAACAGGACATGCAAAACCTAACAGGGGTACCAGCAAGGAAGATTAAGAAACTGCAAAACACAGAACGAAAGCCAAAAGACAACAACATGGAAAAATTCAGCTAAACAGAAGTAGTGATTTGTACCAATTTACTTTTGAATAACTGATTAAAGTTGTTAGTGCTGTGCTTGACTGTACTTCATAAGCATAATTTTGAACTTTGATGTTAAATTTGCGCTGATGATGACCAGAGTGCTAGTCGATATCGATATGTGGAAAACGAATATGAAACTCAAAGTAGTTGTTGTTTACTTGAGATATGTAGATAGCTTGAGATAATCTTAGTGGCCACTGATTGGACAGCTCCCTAATTTTCTGTGAGCTATTGGTGCCACACACCTAATGTGGGGATGTTATGCCGCTGAAACGTACCGAAAATCCTTGATTTAGCTCCACGGCGCTTATTCAACAAATTGCCAGTCTCAGTTTGCTTCATTATAGTCTGTGATATTGTTTTGATTTATAGTCCGCTTACGTGCTTCTATACAACATGCTATATGCATGTCTAAATTTTTGATATTGCAATGTGGCCACATAATAATTGTGATTCTGACCCTGACCTGTGAATCAAATTTATTTTGGTGAGTGCTTATTGGTGCCCCACTGCTTTTTATTAGCTTCTTGTCTCTTCACAGTTACAAATGATGTATCAGTCACATTTACAAGCGCAGCCTAATGAGATCCAGTGTGCTAACTCTAAGATAAAAGTTACCCACCACTTAAACATCGACTTCAATGATGTTGAATCTGTGCTAAATTTGAGGATTCCGAAAAGGAATGAAAGACCTGCCGATGTGATCCTAGCCAGTGGCTACAAAAGTAAGTTGGCGGTTCTTGGATAAGAATATATTTGTTTTCCTGGCTGAGTTGTGGCAAATATGATTATTTCATGGTTAAGGCTTGTTCATATACTAAAATTACAATCAAATTAGGTAGCATAGAAACCAGGAAACTGTGGTATTACCTTTTCATTGTTCTGTCAGTAATACCGATATTCTTTCAGCTAGGCGAATTTTTTGTGATTATGGCGAAACGATGTCGTTTGACTGCTGCTATATGCTTAGCTTCCGAAATTATCTGATGGTAGCTGGAACTAATTACTTTCAGAAGCTGTTAGTTGTCTGACTATAATAAATAACTGTATCTCTTTGTCTCTGATAGTTCATTAGTTTATTTATCAATTACTGAAATAAGTTTGTCTCCACCTTTGCCGTGCGATATGTGTCATGCCAAGCCAAGTGTGATTTCTGTACTCAAGAAACAAAACTTTTCAGTCTCTGGACTTTGTAATTGCAATCTTTGGTACTTCAAAATGTGATAACCTGGTTTAGTATGCCTTTAATGTTGCAAAACGATCTTTAAAAATGATCCCTTAAAGTGCACCCGTATGCTCTTAAATATTTGCTCTCTATCTTTAATTTCATGTAAGGTTTGTCCCACTTGCGTAGCAGGACTTATGCAAATCTGTCTTCTTTCCTTTCAAACTGAAACAGCGACAACATTGTTTTTGCCACAGTTCCAACAAAATGCGGTTCTGATGCTGCATGTTCATGTGCATAAGCAACTGTTTATATTAGGCCCAAATAGTATCTGGTCATAATCAGGGTTTTTTCTAGCCGCTTTTGCTTACGGCCGGTTTCGGCAAACATATTGAGTTTCAGAAACTCAATTTTCAAAATTTCGCCGAGTTTTGTCGGGTATGAAAGCATCAAGATATTGTATTGTAAACTTTTCCACAAATATATTCAATAAACAAGGCCCTAAGTCCTCAGGAAGAGTTTCACAGGCCTGTAGACACTTCACAAAGAAATGCCTGTGTCCTGTCTTCTAGAAGCTCCATGTAGAATGGCTCAAAACTGGTGAATGTAGACAAAAATTGCTTTGTCAGAAAATTGAGTTTTTAGCAAATTGAGTTTCTTATGCCCTATTAGCGGACCTAAGAAAGCGCCTAGTAAAAACCCTGATAATAGCCGAATCATCTCTGAGATGTCCATCAAGTGACGATCAAAATTAGCGAAATCGGTATTAGCAATAATATTCCTGTGAAGTTTGAAGTTGATTGGTGCAGTCGAACAAGAGATATCAACTGAAATCCTCTCGGCCAATCAAATTGCTCAAAAGTGCCCCTCTGGCCAGGGCCCATATATCCAGTATCAAAAGTGCTAGGATATTGTTTTTTTGTCCCAAAAGGATTTTAGTCACAGTAAAAATTGACGAGGTTGTGAGGTGTGTGCCTTTGGTATGCTAGAAAACATATTGCTATCGTGAAGACTTTTGCTGCATGCCTCTGACTTACGACATTACTCGCAAGTCAGCACACTCTAGATGAGAGTTTGGTTTTGTATGTACTTCAATTTGATGTTATAATTGAGTTATCTTTATATAATAACACAGTGTAACACAGTGTGACTCTCTGACTTATAGTTGTTGTTGCAAGCAGAGCATGGTTACTTCTTAATGTTTTGTGCTCTTTGCATCAGACTTGGTCTTGCCTGTCCATGTGTGACCAATACATCCGGAAGGGCAAGACTGAAAAGAGTTTTGCTAGCAACTCAAAAGCAAATTGTGGTAGATGACTCTTGTCACTGATGTTGCAGTTCAATCCTATCACAATTTTTTTATGGGTATAATGCTTTTTGTTGAGATTTCTGTAGACTTCAATGTTTTCCTACTCAGACACCCACCTTCATGGGAGGTTCCCTGTATGCTGTTGTTCCCAGTTTCTACACAATTTCGTTTTATAATTGCATCTGTTAGCTTCTGGTTTTAATGAAATCGCTGTTTTTGCTGGGGGGGGATTCCCCTCAGCGTCCATTAGAAGATGGGTTTAATGCTTCTGTAGTCAGTCAGATAAATTTTTCAAAGGTAGCGCATCGCTTCTATATATTGATGCAATTTAACACTGATATTTCTGGACTATTTTCCTCGTAGTGCCTGTCCTCGGTTTTGGGACCGCTTTGTTAAATGAAACGACGTATGATTCTGTCATGTACGCTCTGAAGGTTGGATACAGGTTAGTGAGTAAGAAAGCTTCTTTCTTTGAACTGCTGAAGTGGATTGCTGCTCTTCTCTCCATGCAAAGCTGCTGAGAAATTAGTTAGTCCCTACCAGTCTCAATCTTTTGGTATTTCGGATGGAGAGAAGAGCAGCAACCGACTTCAGCAATTCAAGGAACCTCTACATCAGCATTCGAATTCTGTTTTTGTAAATCTTGTAGCTCTGATCTTGCTTTTTGTGACTTTATTGATGGGTTTTGCAATCCGCATTGTGGTTTTGTCTTCCCTCATGCGATATTTGGATAAACAATATTGGTTTTGATATGAAAACGTGTTTGTTGCGGACTGTTGAGTGTGCTGATCTCAATGTGCTCTAGTAGTCTGCTTATGAAAGGAGCTCACTCTCATCAAGAGAAGAAGGAATTGGTTGATACCGAGTCCGAAGATGCAGTTAGCATGACTCTGCAAGTCTCATGAAATGTGCTAAAACTTCATAGCTTGGTGAATAAAAACTATTTCCAGCCCTGAAACTGGATCTTCCTTGGCATGTTCATACTTCTGAGATCTGTGATGCGGTGCCCAAATATACGATTATTACTCTCAGCTAGGCTTCTAGTCGGAGTTAGGGTGCAAAATCATTAATGGGATTGCGTGCAGGTACCTCTTTTTGCTTCCAGTTGGGGCTAGGGTGTGAAATCAAAGATGAGATTGTGTGCAGGTACCTCTCTTTGCTTCCAGTTGAGGCTAGGGTGTGAAATCAAAGATGAGATTGTGTGCAGGTACCTCTTCTCGACGTGATAGATTTTCAAGTATCCTTGCTTAATAGATCTGCGGTTATAGTCTGCAAAAAGAAGCTGTAATTGTACCCTCATTTAATATCAACCTCTTCTTCATATGCCTTGCAACTGCACGTGCCGACGATTGATTTGGCGACTGAACTTCCGTTCATATTGGCTGTATTTATTTTTTGTGCGTTGGCTAATGATTGACTTCTTTGGTCTCTTTACTTGGTCCTTACTTTTTAAATTCATTCGTGGTGTTTGAGATACTATCTTAGTGGCGTTATTTGAGAATTTTGATCGATAAGTGCTTCCACGAAATTACAAAATTGGAAAAGTCATGTTCCTGAGAACGTTTCGCTTGCAAAAAGTTGTACCTACAACAACTTTTATATGAATAAGCCGGCTTCACTATGACTTGCTTTTATCTGATATGTTATTCCCACTTTTTATGCCTATTTAACTAATTTTGTGAGGGATCCTACATCAATTGCAAAAGTAATGCCTATATATATATTTTCCTAGGTAGCATGGCAACAGGAATTTTTCCAAAATTTACAAATTTGCTTGGTAAAAGCCTGTTGTCAACATATATCGACAGGTAACAAACACAGCAGGAGTTTGAAATGCTAGAATTTTTGTTCAGAACACGAATCTAAGGCATTATAGTAGTGAGAAAATACCTAAACCTACATCTTCAAAAAACTGTTTATAGGCGCAGGCGTGAAGGGGTTAAATGTTTGTGTTTTCTCTGCTTTGCTTTTAGAATGATTGATACTGCGTATGGCTACCCGGATTCAGAAGTACAGATCGGCCAGGCTGTTCGTGATAGTGGCATACCTCGTGAGAAGATTTTCATTGTGTCCAAATTGCACCCAAAATTTCATGGTTTTGAGGAAGCACTGCAAGGAATAGATGAGTCGCTGAAGAGGTTACAGATGGACTATGTGGATGCGTATCTCATACATTCAATCGATTGCGATGATTTCCTACTGACTTGTCAAGATGGTAGTGACACCTTGTTTTCATAGTTATGTTTCATGGTACCAACAGGACTTCCTTCTCTTTTTGCTATTATTACACTTACTTTTTCATGGCATGGAATTTCAACTTATCTTAGAGAATGTCTGAAAATATGCACATATATTGAGATTTTTTGATAGCATATTACAATTTCTTGCAAGTAGACGACCTGAAGTTCCAAGAGCGTTGTTCTTAAATTATGTGCATCATTAAATTTGTGACATTAACATAGCTGATTGTGAATTTATTCATACATACATTTTAGCGACAGTAACATATGCCGGTGAAGCTTATTATGCAGCCAAAATCGTATATTTTTGCTGATATCGTTTTTTTTTCTCGTGCTGTGGAGGAAGAGTTGTATAAAATGATGTCTGTCCATCCTTCGCTCCCAGCGTCCTTTTGTTCGCCACTAGCGCTTTTGCTGGATAATCGGTCAATAGATTTTTCTGGAATTTGGTATGAAGATCAATAATAAAAACTAACTCATGGAATCAGATTTCTGAAACAAAATTTTGTTTAGATTGCAGGTCGCAATTTATGCCCCAAAATGGTCATTTTTTTTTTTGAAATGTTTCAAGATCCATTCATTGCTTCTTTTCATTTTTGATATGAAAATTTCCAACAGCAATAGTTATGTTGTGGACCTTGTGTCATATCTGGGAAGACTCTTGTTTCTTTTTGCAGATGGCAATTAACTTTGAATAGTGACTATTTTCGGAGTGTTTTCGAAATATTTCGAAAACGTTTCAATAGCTTTTGTACGTTTTCTATTGTAAATCCGATGGTTGTCTTTATAAATGTAATGAGCTATGCTTCATATCTCAGGAAAGTATGCTTCTGCTTGCAGGTGGCAATTTACCGGAAAAATGGCTACCGTAAGGGGATTTTTTTTGTGTGGATTAATTTTTGCGAATTTTGCGAATATTTGCTAAATTCGCAAAATTCGATCCACACCCAATGCTTGAAGTGAGGCAATTCGCAAAAATAAATCCACACAAAGTTTATTCAATTTTTTCCCATATCTTGATGAGCAAGCAGGTGAGTCCCAAAATAGACATTCTTATGGCCTGAGAAAGTGAAATAAGCGTCTTATTTGAAATTGGCTGTTGGTACTGCGATGAGAATATACACAATATTTGAGTCTGAAGTTTCAGACAAAAGAAAAAAATGTTTCGTTGTTGTGTATGCGGGAAGTTAAATCCACATATTTTCTCTGCAAATCTCTGATTCGCAAAGATAAATCCACGCAAAATGCCTCAAAAGTTGGATTTGCAAAAATAAATCCATGGACAGGGTTGCCAGCACCCTGGAAAACCCTCGAAAACCCTGGAATTTGACACTGACCCTGGAAAACCCTGGAAAACCTTGGAAAACCCTGGAATTTTGATGAAATATGCAAAATCACCCTGGAAAACCCTGGAAATGGTGTATTGTGAAGTTACCAATACTACGTTACTGATTTACCAATTAGAGCACATTATAATGGTCTTGTTTAGCTGGTCCCTTGGACTTTCTAATGCTGTGGTTAAGTCTACCAATCCCATTCAAAGTACTTTTTACTTTCATGGAGGAAAAGATAGGGTTATAAAAATGATGGTGTGACCAATAAACACTTAAGAATTCGCTTTGTTTTCAGCAAAATTCTTTTCTGCAAGAAAAGCTTGACATTACTGCGGTCGTAGCTTTCATGTCATTTTAGAAATTTAAAATACAAAAAACTTGGGAGTGGATGAAGCAGGCTTTTATCCAGACACTTTGAGCTTGGGCCATTTTTGCATGCAAGATTGGGTGTAGAAGCAATTATGTTTTAGCCCGTTCTTAAAAAAGCAAGCATAGTATGTTCTACAGCTCTGGTGTGGTGAATGTTGCTGAGGTGCACGGGGCACACAAACATTTTTCTGTGGGAATATACAATATTTTGATAAGATTTTGCCATGGAATGCATGTTTCAGTGATTCGTCTTCCCGCGTGACTAGTATTTTTTAGCAGGATTTTACATGGAAAATAATTTCTCTACTTCTGATTGTGGTAGGATTGAGGCAAGACTGTTAAAGATTCACTTAAAAATTCAATTCTAAGATTCAATTTTTGTCACAGGTAGGCAGCTCCAAAAATCTGGTTGAATAAAAGCCTGGATAAAGCTAGAGACTTTCAAGATGTGTTATCAACATGGTTAGTTGTCTGAGCATTTTCAAATTTTCAAAAGAGCTATGGGCACCAAGTGTAGCTAATGCTGTCTACGTTAGTAGGCTCATGAAGCCAAGTGCTTCTTTGTTCCTAGTGTTCCCTTTTATTCTTTGTTGTATTAGTAAAACGCATTTATTTGTCTCTGTTCATATGTATACCTCCCATTACTGCCTTTCTCTGAACCGAATTTGTGCCTCGTACCTGTCCCTTTTAAGAGTATCGTTTCCTTGCATGTTTTCCTTGCATGTGCCACAGGATATTAACAATTTGAAAGGTGCCCACTTGTAATAAAGGAATGCTTTATTTTTAAGCGTATGATATCTCACAACAAGGAAGTTATCGATATTTGACTTCACACAATCTGAGCACTAGGAAATATTGTTCGCTCACAGCATGCTGAGTTTGGAACTCAGTTTTAGTTTGACATTTTAGTTGAGCATGTACATATTTGTCAAATTGCTGATAAATGAAACAGCTGATTTCTACTTACTACTGATGCTCTTAGGACAACGTCTTCTGGTAACAGATTGTTATTTTGTTCCCATGCGCAGTACATGCTGCACTCTATTGGCATATCACAAACAACTCAACAACTTCAAGTGTCAGGCATCAATCAAAATATTAACGACTGGGTCATTACATCGCTGGATTCCCTTTTTTGTCTGTGTCTACTTGCTCTAATTTCTTCTCCGCATGTAAACTACAAAGCAAACCAACGTTCTGCTCACTCGTCTGCCCTGTTCACGACTCATTTTGGAGCTCAAGTTGGCCAAGCCAGTCAGATGCAATGTGACAACCGGCCGAGTAAGCGAAGATAATTAGGGCTTGGCACCCAGTTTAGCATCTACCTGGCATCATCTTCTGTTCATTTTATGGAAGTGATGTCTTTTTATCTTGGGCTACAGGATTTGTGTATAAGTTTCACCACCATAGTCGTGAGCCAGACCACCTTGATGTAGGGTGTGTTTGTCACGTTACTGCATTGTGGATGACGGTGCTCTGAAATCCTGGAAAGCCCTGGAAAATTGCTCATTTTTTAAAATTTGCCCTGGAAAACCCTGAAACCCTGGAAAACCAGTGAAAATGCCATGGAAAACCCTGAAAAACCCTGGAATTCAACAATTTATTTTGGCTGGCAACCCTGATGGAAAAATTTATCCCCTTAAGGTATTTGTAGGGTTTTTCAAAGTATTTCAAGAAAGGTTCATTAGTTTCTTGTAATTTTTGAGGCAGCGGTAATTAACGTTAAACCACAATTGGGAAAATTTTCAATAACCTTAAAATTGCCAGTTTTAGGGTTTTCCTTAAAATGCTTCAAGATACTAATTAGTCTTTTATAATATCAGGTGTGAATTTTGAGGCTAACACTACTTATGTTACTCTTAATCTCACCATGTTAGTTTATTAGCAAAGTTAGGATGAGGAGCATTATACGATTCTGACAATTCTTATAACTTTTTGTTTCTGATGCGGTCTGAATTGCCGTTGTAAAGAAACCCTTTGGGAGGATTTCTGAGATTCTGTTTACTTGGGGGTTTTTTGCACTTTACTGTGTGTCACAATTCTTCTATGAAGGAAAGTTTTGGGACTTCCTATGAGTCTTTGGATTTTACCTCAGCCTGTTTTTCCTGAAGTATGCTCGAGGAGAGCTGATTATCTATCATTATTCGAAAATGATTTGCGGGTAAAAATGTTTGTCCCTTAACTGTCCAATAGTTTTTCCAGATCCTTAGTTTTTATGGAAAAAGTTGAGCAAAGCTCTACCTAGCACTGTTTTTGTCAACTTAATTTGATGCCTGACACTTTAAAATATCTAAGAAACCTTTCTTTGGTTTTCATCCAGGTGAACCGAAAGGCACATGGCGGGAAAGTTGGCGTGCAATGGAACATGCTCATGCGGTGGGAAAAATACGAAGCTTGGGTGTGAGCAATTTCGGTTTGAAGCTGATGGGAGCGTTACTGAATCACACACGCTTGCCCGTCTCACTGCTGCAGAATTGGTTTGATCCCCTTCACCAGGATGTCGATGCCAGGAGGCTGTGTGCTAAGCATGGTGTACGATATATGGGTTATTCTACACTGGGTAAGATCTTTGGATTATATCTTGATGTTGAGGCAGGTTTTCACCGAGCAAGATTTTCTGTGCCAAATAACTCAGTGGTGAAGATTCTCAGCTGCACATGTTTAGAGCAAGGAAGGTCTTCTTATGTTTTGCAAAGTTGTGGTTATGTTTACTTTTCAATGCAGGATCGGAGTTCGGATGAAGTTCGTTGTTAAACAGAAAAGTTAATTAATATCAATGAACAATTAACCTAATGAACCATATCATCTGATAACGAAGTTCGTCTAGGTAATTATCGCGTATACGCAACTTTGTAATCAGAAGTTATTGTTTGTTGATGAATTTTTTCGCTCATGTAAGATGTTAACTTTGAAAACCACGATATCTTCCTCATGGAATATTCATTGTATTTTCAACAATATTGGCTTAGTTCTGAGTTGAAATAGAAATGCCTTTGTTGTATATTAGACTAGATTGGTTTATCTTGGCGCCTTTCATCGTGTTTGTAAAGATGGTTCATTATTAAAGGGGCAGGATCTGATAGAATCGTGGAAATAAAATTTTTGAGATTATTTATGGAAAGCAACAGTATTGCCACTGGGGCTGTAAATCTAAAGTATTTCGGCCATAGGCACTACCAAAAGAAATCTATCGTCCTCTTTCTGCTCAATTCTTGAGTTTCTCTGTCCACCCTTAAATTCAGATCCTGGTCAAACCCTTGTGCTTTCAATTTGTCAAAGAGCATAAATAATATGTAAAGATTGAAGTATAAACGTATGCGACCTATATTGAGACTGTTTTCTCGTTGAATAGAACTAATTTTTCTGAAAATATTAAATAAAATTTTCAGACACCTATCGGATCCTGCCCCTTTAACTGTCGAGATACTCCACCACACAAATCTGCTATTAAATCTTGAATTTTCTAAATCCTTTAATTTGTTGGTTGTGAAATGATTCATACCCCACCCCCCACCCCCACCCCCATTAAAAACTTTGTGCAACCTTGATAACGTGAACATAATAAACGTGACGATGAGTACAGAGAAGAAATTTCATTAGCGCGTTACTAAGAAATTGTTTTGTCACCTAGTGGATCGTGAAAGCATTTCTGATTGGATTTAACTTCTTAAGTTTCACTTCTTCGGTGCTTGTACGATATTGTAGAAGCGCGGAGGAAATGTTCTTCTGTTATATTTGTTGACGGAGAAAAAACAGTTTCATGCGAGAGAAGAAGTGGCACGTATTGTTCTTGGATTTTAGCTCATGTGATGTGTCATTCTAGGACGTTTCTCTCTTCTTGTTCACAGGCAGCCAATGGGTATACTTAGGATGTTTCTCTCTTTTTGTTCACAGGCAGCCAATGGGTATACTTGGGCATGGAGAAGAACCCTGTGTTAGAATCAGAGACCATCTTATCGATTGCTGGCCACTACGACTACGTGCCATCTCATGTTGTTCTACGATGGGCGATACATGTCAATGTGACTGTCATACCTAGGTATGTTCTTGTTCTGTAAAAAATTTTCAGCGCAGGCGCTGGGAAATCATGGAGGCATTTTTGTGTGTTGATTTTTATCAATGTGCGGTTCATTTGTCATGCATGTGATCTCAAATTGGACTCACGTGTTGAATTAGGATTCTCAGAAATTTGGAAGTTCCGTCTTGGTTGCCCAAATTGATCATTGTTTGCACATCGTATAGCTTGATTTGGTCACGAGAACCGTTAAAAATGGCCCGATGGACCAAGGAAGCACTACTTTTAGTTTATCGTCAACCAAGGTAAAATCAAAATTGAAAGCAATATTCGAATCTACGGAAGAGAACCTTATTGGCTTCGCAATGTGTGCTCTATAAAATTGCGATCTAAAAAAACAACAATAAAAATCAATCATAATCGATTCTTCATACCTACTGTATTTCTCCTGGAACCACATTTCTCCATCCCTCTCTTTTTTAGACTAGAATTAGTCGTTTTCTTTCTCACTCTTTATGCTTTCCAACGCAGTCATAACAAGAACTCCGAGTCAGCGATATCAGTGAACGGGAAAAACCGCTTCTCTAGTCTGCTGCGTGAATTGCCGTGTGATGTTCTGAACGGAGGAAACGACTTATCTAGTCTATCTCTTTTTAAGCTTCAGACTGGAATTTCTTTACTGCATACAGTGACGAGAGCTGCCTCCGAGTACAGGAACTCTTAAGGCCCCTAGTAGAGGTTGGATCTCCATTGAACTCTCTATTTACAATCTGACTCTCGTATTTCCATGCTACGACCATTCAGTAGTGAGGAATGTATTGCAGATAGCACAGAGAAGAGAACAGGGCTAGGGCGAAAAAGAATCATGTTAGCTCAGATCTCTTGTGTGGCTCTGGCATCCCTAATTGTTACAGATTTTGTGTCATCTTGAGCTTGAGGCCTTGAGCTTGATCGCACTTGTAGAGATTTCACAAAGCTTGGATGTTCTGTTTCCCCTTAGGGGCGCTTTTATGAGGTTGCTTTGTTAATACTGTGTTGCGATCGTACCTATATGTATGTGTGAAGCCCACAAAATCGTTGAATTTACGATGTACAACACTACTCGACCAAAGAAGCTTCATTCTGGTGTTAGTATAAGGCCTTCAAATCGACCCTCTTCCTCTCTTTCCCCAATGTTGTCCACTTCCTCGACCTTCTCTTTCGTGCAAGAATGATGATGATCACTAATACTTGCAATTATCAATTTTAAATATACCAACCCAAATTTTCACTGCACACCACCTAACCTGCTCCATTCTCTAGATTCGTTTTCTGCTCGTCGCTCCCCTATGACTCAGTGCTAGGTTTTACTGAACCCCTACCTCTCTGTACTTCATTCTGGTGTTGTGTAGGTCTTCAAATCGCAATCACATCGAACAGAACTTCCGTTCACTCGATATATCGATGCACCCATCAGAAATTCGTGCAATGAATCAACTGGCTGATTGGATGGAAGAGATGCTAGATATGGTGGATGACATGGACGAACAAGTTGATTCAGCTCAAGCAGGCACTGGCGAGGAGAATCAGCCGGCAGCCGGTGATAGTAGTTTAAATGAGGAAATAGGCGACCAATCCAGTGAAACTGATGATAGTGCGAATACTCATGACGAATTCTGAAGTACTGATGAGAACTCTCGCGAAGTAAGATTTGCTGTGTATGACAGCGGTGCTGGCACCTGCAGTGTTTTACTTAAGTGAGAGTGTAGACAGATCCTTAATAATGAAGATTGAAATATTGAAACGTTTCTCCTGCGCGATCTCGGACGGCAAAATTTTATGTCAAACAGATTGACTGAAATACTGTTCCAATCGAAAACTACATAATTTTCGTTGACGCTCTCGTTGTGAGACATGTGAAGAATGGGACGCACGCTTTTGTGAGGGATTGATGAGGATTGCAGTGTTTACGAACGCATGAAGTAAGAATGCGTTCACTCTTTAGGTTGATTTATTTTCTCTATAGTGACAGAGAAAAACTACTGTCAGGCCGTGTATTTTTGACAAAAAAATGAACGTTGGGCTATCAACGCTATACATTATCTTGCTGACGTGTATGTTAATAGGAAACTGGAAGTTTCCACTTAGAAGAGGATATATTTTAGATGTATTTATTGTGGACGCTTTCAGTTCTGAGTCCTCTGAGGCAGCTTCGCTGAAAGTGCTTTGAGTTTTCAAGTAAAAATAACGTTGAATTGGTGTATGTTTGTGTTTTTTTTGTTAATATTGTTGTTTTATATACGATAATAGAGGAATTTTTGTTGTTTATTTAGTATGTTTTCGAGGAATTTTTGTTGTTTATTTAGTATGTTTTCGTTATGCATTTTGGTGATGGGAGATACGCATAAATTAGTGTAAAGTAGTAATTTGTGTGCATTTTGTTTGCTTAGTTTTGTTGTCTTGTTGTTACTTCGAACCTTGCTAATATTTTCGTGTTGACGTGTCTGTGATTTTTCTCCACTACGGTGTTATTAACATAAGTATTACTCTCCGACCATTTCTTTTTGCAAGACCTTGAGTTTCTCTAAAAATCATAATAAACGTGGGGAACGTTACTTAATTTTGGCCAATTTTAAGACCCCCTGTTCTTTGTTTTTAATCCCCTGCTGATTAATTTTAGCAATTTTTGAGCCTGGTTCAAATCTCTGTGTCTCATGTTATAGAACATACGAATGCAGCAGCTGCTCAGTTCTACGAATAATATGTACTTTGTATCACATTTATTAAGTTACATTTGCAGGTTTCTATCTGCTATTAGTTTGTTGGGCTTTGACCACTCTGTTTCTTGAATTCTTAAATTGGTTAGATGCCCTCCTGATTTTTATAAACCCCCTGCCCCGTCGTTATTTTGGATATTTGTCAGACCTCGCAGTTTTTCGTTTTTATTACCTTCCTCTTGAACGTAATACGTTGATGATCAATGCGGACCATTCATACGTTCAACGATACTACAACCTCTTGTGATCAATGTGGTATGGCGAGTTTCAACAGAGCGGAATTTTCCACGCAGAACAATGACTGAGCATGCGCATTACAAGCAAGTGATCAGTTTCAAGCTGAATTCCGCTTCCGCCGGAAACTTGAAGTCAATCCAACTTTCTGGCGGAATCTGGAGTTCGAACGAAATTTCGTTTCGGGCAGAATTTAATGCGTGGACTAAAAAAATTCCGCGCGAGAAATTCTGCTGTGTAGAAGCGCACCTTGCTTTTATTTCGGTTTCCTTGACGTCAACGTAGCATGTATAACTATGCATAGAGTATACAGTATTAGTTGTGTATTTACGTTACGTTTTTATTACAAATATTTTCGGTGCCGGGTAAATAGATTTATTTATTATCTGATTTATATCAAATATATGCCTAGCTACGTACGTATAGATAGAAAGACTCAAACAATATGTGAGACTTTGTTTTGATTGGTCTCAATGCGTCTTACGTCAGATAAGTTTATTTAAATTTTTATAGGGCTTGTAGTTTAGGTGAAGTTGTTTAACTTAGATGTAACAAGCAGCAGGGAAGTTGATACTCAGCATTTTGTCAACGTGAATCAGAATCGATTTCCACTTTCAGTTGTCCTGTTAGGCAAACAAAAAAGCTACATGCTATTAGCTGCATTTTCGGAAGACATATTTCTATTAGATAATAGAGCACGATATCAGTAAAATAGAGTCAAGAATTTTTCTATGCCTAAACGTCTCTTGGTGTTTTTGTTTTTGTTGTGTTTTTCTACTTTGAAGCAAAATACTTGAAATTTTGATGCCCCTTAGTCATCATCCCGTTTTTCCTTCAAACTAAAAAGAGAGACCAAAATATAATCTCAATTTAGCGTATTGCAACAAAAAAGATACAGTTAACGTTGGTTATATTTCGACTTGCTATTTTTGCTGTCAAACGTTAGGATGTATATGTGTGAATTAATTAAATTAAATTAAGTGAATTAATGAGATCGTGGATTTTGGGTAGTTAGTGCCAGCAATGATTTTTGAGTCAATTGATTTACGAAAGTATACTACCTGCGCAAGTTTGCCTGACCAATATCTATATACTTTATTACGTCAAATTAAGCCGCGTATCTAATTCCGCCGCATTAAATTAAGCCGCGCTATAATTAAGCCGCACTATGACAAAATTAGGAGTTAGTGAGTTTTTAATTAAGCTGCGGGAGTCACTTAATTCTGAAGAACGGATTGACTTTTACAACTGTCATGATGAAGGCAAGGATATTTTAGGGGAACTTACTGCCAAGGTAGAAAGTAGTGATGATGAAAGTGAACAGTGACATAGTGTATTGAATAAAGTCACCCAGCAGTAATTGA
>JAOBRC010423124.1:0-12199 GCA_027575255.1 Scolionema suvaense
TCAGACTGCTTTAATTACATGACATCACTTTCCGCATTATACATGGGTGACTTCAAAAGAACAGACTTCTAGTCTATATTTGGGCGCAAGTTACCACCTGCAAGCCTGACGCGATTTTCTGTACACATAGCGCATCATTCATAGCATGCGTAAAGTTGCCCCAAATATTCACACCAAAAATAACAACAAACAGATTAACTGTTCATGATTTATTTGGAAAAAACCCTGAAAATCACCATTTTTGGATGTAAATTGCCACCCGTAAGCCAAATGAGATTTTCAGGAGACATAGCATATAGTTCAAAAGATGCATAGAAATGCCCCTAACATTCACACCAAAATTACCGAGAATCGGATGAACAATTTCTGACATATTCAGAAAAAACTATGAAAAACACCATTTTTGGACGTATATAAATTGCCACTTGCAAGCCAAATGAGAGTTTTCCCAGATATAACACATGGTCCACAGCGTAACTGCTATTGCCCTAAAGTTTCACACCAAAAACCACAAAAACGTAATGAACGAATTTTGAAATATTTTTGAAAAACCCTAAAAACGACCATTTTGGGGCATAAATTGCCACCTGCAAGCTGAAGAAAAAAATGTTTCAAAATTCCGGCTCCATCACTTTTCTTCAATTACGAATTGTCACCTACACATCAAATTTCAGAAAAATTCATAGAGCAGTTACCCGGGAAAATGTGTTGATGACGGACAGACAGACCTCATTTTATAGGAGTCTTCCGCTAAAGCAGGAGTCCAAAAAGGTAAATGATCTGAACCATTCAGATCCATATTGCTTTTAATGAACGATTTCTTTTTTTGGCTATTCCCAAGCAGCAATGAGTAAGCCATTGCTTAATGAGTTGGCTGATCCAAGTAAGTTCTATTCTTGCAATTTTATCAACCATATCTACAGCACGTATTTCAACCTTACCTCTGCTCCAACTGATAGTCATTACTAACTTATTTATAGATTTTCAGTGATCGCTTATACAACCAAAACAAGGTCCCTGTTCGGAAATGAACATGTGGAACGAAATGCACATAGTGTGAACCAACCTTTTCTTAAGGAGGAAATGGAGTCTTCGAAAAATGTCCAAAAGGGGGGCGGGGGATATAGGACTTTTTTTGTAAAAAGGGGGGAATGACCAAAGGGGGGATACTGCTAAAAAGGGGAGGAATACCAGAATAAGTTCATCTGTGAACTATTTCTAGGTCACAGTCTAAGTCACAGATCCAACATTTGTACGTGTTTTGATAAACATAGTTCTGAAATCTTTTTATGGTAGTTCAGTCTCAATCGAAACAGAATGAGACCCCTCTGCGCATGATGGAAGGTGTAAATTTTACATTGAGCCTGAAAAGCCGCGAAAAAGGGGGGGAGAGAGTGGGAAGGGGAAAATTTTTAAAAGGGGGGTAATGATTTATAAAGGCGGTTGGGACCCCTCTGCACACTATGAATGGAAGATGCACAGTACTACCGGAAGAAAAAAGGGTCTAATATTGACCATATAGAGGAATGCCCAGACGAGAACAAAACATGACATAGATTCTCAGCTTCCTTTTATCTCATCGCAATTTTCACAATGGCCCCTCCTTTCCATGGCAGCAACTATTGCCGACAATACTACGTTCATTAATAAGCACTCATATTTCTTAGGTACCAGGGCTCTGATTTGATCACCCTTCAAGCACCTCGCGAAGGAAAACAGAGGATCTATCAAATGAGCCGATGCCTCTTTTTTTTTTTACTATCAGCTAAAATTGACGGTACACAGATCTATGTGCAGATTCTGACAGTAGGAAATATTCTTACGTGCTATGTGTAATAGCGAAGCCTGGCTCTGGATTTAGAGCAAAATATAACGAACAGTTTTCATACTTTTTCGAGATCTGCAAATATCGTGCGATGTCAATATTAACCAGTGAACTCCTTTAACACTAGTTAGGAGGGGTGGGGAGTCATATTTATGACTCCCAAATTTCTTGATAACTTTCAAACGGGCTATATGTACGCATCTAAATCTTAATAGCTCTTATTATTAATTCCTCCCGTACATCATGTCCAAAATTGAGTTTACTTGAATAAATGGTTCAAAAGTTATGAAAAGTTTCTCTGAGTGTGACAGATTTGAAGTAAACCAGGTAAAAACAGTGAATCCAGACGATGTTTTACCCATACAAAATTTCATGTTATCTGGGCTTCCTGATCCTTAAAATGGGGTTTAGCCAGACCTCCCCCTACCCTAAATAAAGTTAAGATCAATTTAAGGCAAAAAATTGAATAAAGCATTAAGAAGACGATCAACTATTTTGCAAAAAAAGGAGTAGCGGTAACTAATCAATCGTACCTGTTCTACATCGATTCCTCTGGCAGAAACATTAGTTGTGATCAATACTTTCTCTTTTCCATCTCTGAATCGATCAAGAATACACAGTCTCTGCTCGATCTCAAGTTCACCAGTAAGTAGTGCCACAGCATGTCCGTCTTTACGAAGCTTTTCAGCCAGCCAGTTCACAGATTTACGTGTCTACAGTAATGCAGAAACTTGCAAACATAGATTGAGAGTCGAAAGATCGCACGACACAGGAGAAGGAGGACACAAGCAGGAGAAGAATTTATGAATTTATGGGGTTTGGGGAGCTTACTATTGCATGGGATTCTTGGGATTTGACAGCCCAAGAATGGAAACAGTTTCAAAGTAAAACTTCATGCACATATTATCATAGGTTGCGACAAACGAACAAATTGTCAAAAAAATTTCAACCGATGTCATAAAGATTATTTTCTCCCTTTTAGTAAACAGCTCTTAAATAGACAATCTACAAAACGATATTTCAACTGTTGCTTTCACCTTGGCGACCGGCAGCATTCGGATCAGGGCGGAGAACCTGCACATTTTTGTGTTTGCCCTTATTGGACTCTCAGTAGAGGCATATTTTGAAATTTTTTTGCATACAATTGTCGCTAGAAAAATTCTATGAAAGGCCAAAACGCTTCATTTTGATTTGCTACACATTTGCTATTAATGCGCTTCTTCGGCCACCTTGAAAATTGTTCAAGACTTTCATGAAATCACCCCCAAAACATTGTTCAGGAATTTTAGTGAAATTGTTGTATTGCATACGACTTGAACTCAGAAAAGGCTCTGGCACACATACAGCATCCAATTCTGAGCTACCACATCCAAAGCAGGTCATTCTCAGATAATATAATACACAAAGTCAAAATTTTACTTCGCTCTCGACGTTTTTTTTTTGTTTTGCTCCTGGCAAATTGGTTAGCAACGAATTAATGTTAGCCACGACAGTTTGTAACAGTGACTATTTATGAAAATAGTGATTATTATTGAGGTAGCAAAGTCGTACAGGAATGGGACACTATGTACTAAGAAAACCCACGTGTAGCTCAATCCAGCTGAATTCCCATAGACGCCGAAAGACGCATATGAGCAGCCTCCTGGATATCAAGAATTTATAGGCATCTTGTCTCAATAATTCTTCTTGAAAGTCATAGGAGCAGCAAACCGTTAATTTAATCGTTTTTTTAAAAGATTGTGAAAAAACTGGGAGGGTGCAATCTATAGAAATAGAGTTCAAATGACAAGGACACATTCAACTTCAGACAGCAGGATTAAAACCCAGAGAAGCCAATACTACCTTGTCTAAAAAAAAACTACACTAAAATTCTGTTACAAGCATTCCTTATTATATACAATGTCAAAAGCGGGCACCGTTCGGGCGAAAAAAGTGTCCGCTTTAAAGAGGCGTCGACCTTATAGAGGATATCTTATGAGAATTTGACCAGAAATCATTCATTCCGCTTCTGAGAAATATGTCCATGTTATAGAGGTGTCCGCTTTAGACAGATTCCATTGTACAATAAGTTGATATTATAGGAGAGTTCGTCTCCAACAGAATGCAGAGTAAAACATTTTGATATTAGCAGCTAAACAGATCAGAATTGATGCAACAGTCTTGGACAAAATATTCCCCAAGAGGCTGAAATTTGCATATGTTTTCTAATTCCCAGTACTGAATAGTGAATAACATTAACTCCTCCCACTATATCAATGTTGGGTCAGAACGATATAAAGTCTATGCTCCAAGGTTTGTATAGAGAATGTTTGCCAACATTGCCTTTAATGGGGAGGGCGAACATGGAGTGGGAGAGGGGGAAGTGCGAGGAAAGGTACATATGAATCATATACGTAAATAATCTCAGAAACATGACTGCACACATGCATCAAGTTTTGTAGGTGATTTCTGTGACATTAACTTCTGGCAAGTAATTTATTAGGGATATTATGTACATTGTTCTGTCCAAGATTGTAGCACACCAATGAAATGTGTAGGTTCCCTTACAATCATTCCCAAAGCCAAGAATTGAGAGCACTTGAAAGCCCTATGTTATGAAAATTTGATACGGATTCCCATGGCCTTTGAAGTGAAAAACAAATTAACTCAGAAAGCAAACAACTATTCAATGAACTATATGGGAGGCAGTGCCTGGGTTTCTTCTAAATTCATATACCAATTCACTTTGACTACCCACTACAAGGTTCCATAACCAAAAAGTCGATATCAAAAGTATCTAAATCCCATGAAGTTTCTACGCTGCCATTCTACAAAAAAATGGAATTTTAGTTCTTTAATGAAAATATCATGTGTGAGTGCAACAAAACATAAAATGGCTTTCCACACAGAAACACTCCTGATGAACATTTTGCTCAGAAATCTTTACTTTGCTGCTGCTGCTGGCAAGAGCTAGAAATTCACCAAAAACCTCTAAATAAAATACTTACCAGGGGTGTAGTGTTACTACATAGAAAAAGAAGTTTACATTAACATGCTAAACCCCACACCATTTCATAAAACCTCACGCTTCCTTTTGACAAAATGAAAACTTTCACTAGCATACTGTTTTTTTGGGAACTCCTCCATCAGCCCCGAAAGTGGTCTCAAATTCGTATTAAAGATGACTCTCCGCAAAAACGACACCAAACACGTGACATCACGTAGTTAGGACTCAGCGTGCTAAATGAGATTATTAACTTAGACAATCACTTTCGGGCTACATGACCCTTATATCTTTTTCCATTTGAAATTCAGGCTCACCTTTTCTCCAGCAGGTCAATTCTTTAATACGTTTTCAAAATGAATAAAGAAATTCCCAATGCCAAAAAGCATGTAGGTATATGTAAACTTACATGACAAAACACCATTGCTTGTCCAATAGTGAGTACACCGTATAAATTCGCAAGAGCTTCGTATTTCTTCTCTGCTGACTCGCAATGGACGTAGAATTGCCGAATGTTGTCCAGACTCTCTTCTTCACGCCGCAGTCGAATCACCACAGGATCTGGGACGGCTGATGTAGCGAATTCCATCACCCCTTGCTCGTATGTAGCGGAGAAGAGAAGGAGTTGGCATTGAGGTGAGAGAGTTCTGAAACAGTAAAGGCAGTACATATCTACAAGAACATCTCGCCTGGGACTTAATTAAGATGATTGACACCATCAAATGCCTAACTGACCTTATATACTAACAGACACTTTCCAAGATGCGAAATGTCTCAATCATGTACACACTAGTCTCGTTTCGTGAACTGCAAAACTGGTCATCAACTTCAAAACTTCTGGTCCATTTCGCACAACCCTTGCGTCATAAATGAGTGATAGTTGTGTCCACTGAATATTATTCGATTATCATTAACCTGTCACATGAAACTGAGGCCATTGTTGACATTATTAGTGTATACTGAAATATTTCAAGAACTGTCCATCAATTTGATGTATGGAACTTACACGGTGACTTTTTGCACCTCAAGGTCATATAAGAAATCTTATAGGTGGTGGAGCATAAGAAGACATAGAATTTGTTTTTTTTTTCATTTCATTCATTGGACTTACAAAAGCTTTGGCCATCCCACATAGTAGGTACGTTTCCTCCTTTAGAAAGGGGGGGTATGCAGAAAATCAAAAATGGGGGTACTGGAGAGGGGGGTAAAAACTGTCTGCTCACTATGTCCCATATAGTCCAGGTATAGAACAAATTTTGTGGGAAAAAATTATGTACAAGCTAAAACTTTCAGAGAGTTTCCCTTAGGTGTGTAGATCAACTTCTGGAAGTTCCCCATCAATCCCATGTGAGAAAATCTCGATTCCAGGCCCTTTCTCATAATGGCGCATGCGCCAAATGATGGAAAATCAATGTCATGGAAAATACTCATATTATATATCACTTTAAAGCATTTTTTATGCTGATTAACATTCCCTTAGCAACTAAACGCTGTAAATCAACAGAAAGAAAGATCTGACTCCATATGCACAGCTAGCAACAGTCTTCATGAAATTCAAACTTTAGTATAAATCGTAAAAAAAATCAAAAATGTTGTCGTCAGGAATTTCATCAGAATTGGCTGGTTCAACTGACTGATCTTGATCGCTTTCATCTGCATCATTGCAAAGCACCTAAAATAGAAAAAGCGAATAAAAACAAATATGCTGACCTATATAGTATTGTTTCTCAATGACTCGTGACTGTTATTTCCAATCTCTTTTCCTCACCAGCAATGGGCTTGTAAGTGGCTGTCAGGAAAGACTAGTTGACTCTAGGAAAGACTAGTGACGATGGGAAAGACCATTGTATTAAAGCATCCACCGGAGTCTGTTCGGCTTGCTAGGGTTTGCCTAGCACGTAATTTTGGAGTGAGCTGTAAGTTCGAAACGATTGCTGTAGCCCACCAGAGATTGACGCATGACCTTGGTTTGAGTGCTGCTGGTGGATAGGGAAGGATTGAGATGCACAGGAAATTTCGATGATATGAGCCAGTCATTAGTTCTTTTCTGTGGTCTCATCCTGAATCTTTGATGCCACTGGCCTCATCCGCGAGGTTGTCTCGTGACCTCTGGCATACCCTTTCTAAGTGCTGCCCTAAGCACTGGGCTCTGTGGTAGTGGATTACGCTAGGCAACAAAGGTACGATTTGCAGTAATCTCTTCCATTATGTGTTTTGGCCTTGCGTATGTTCGGGGCGGACGGTGTCAGAGGATTTGGCTGGTGTCTTGCAGGAGGCAGGCGATGCTTACTCAAGGGCCTGCACCAGATCGCAACCATCAGTGAAATTTTTCATCTTTCCTGGTGGTTCCAAGTCCTTCCAGATATCTGTGGATGTGGCGATCATCCCGAAATGGGGAGCCTACATGGTTCGGAGCTGGTCTCCTTGTGGCAACCAACATCTTTATTTATATGTGTTTCAGTTCTCGTGACAGTTATTTCCAATCTCTGTCACCTGTCCTATACTACCACATGTTTACATATATTCAAAGGAAAATAATCGAAAACAAGCAACTGTACACAAATGGAAAGCTGATGTAACCATTAACAGAAAGATAAAGTACCCTGGTTTCTTCAATTTTATCCCTCTAACATGTACCAAATTAACCTCATAACACTTTAGAACTTTCAGAACTCCTAAGTGCAAAGTTGTTGTTTACCTATGAACTCTGCCACAACATCTCTGGAAAAGCATACTCTGAAGCAGAAAACCAACCCAGTCCATCCGTACAGAGTTGCAGACTATCTTATCGATGTATCTGGTGTACCTGGAAGTAGACGTTTCTGTCCGTATACATGATCTGGTACATTATATACCTTTCTGATTCTTGCCTTACCTCTTGGTCTGGCCTAAAAAGAGTATTCAATTTTTTATTACAACCGGTCTGAGTGTAGCATACCAACCTCAATGTTTCTCCGATTGTCATGGCTCTGAATGTAAACGCATAATAATTTAGACAAATGCAGTTTTATTTCACTCATGCATTTCCATCAAGCCTTGCCACTAAAAACACGATAATAATAAACAAGGGAATTACCTTAATCTTGCCAGTGTATCGCCTTTCTTTCCTCCATACAACAGAATGACTGACTGGATTGTAGCCTCTCCACCTTCAGCTTGATTACTCCAAGGACTACTCATAGTATCTGCCAGATTTTGGAATTCCTCAGACTTCATGAACATTTGGACCACTTTCTGTTTGCTCTTGCCAAATACTGTGGAGGTAGTGTCACAGCCTGACCACGTCTTCCCCATCTTTCTTGTAAAAAGGAAATATCTCTCATGCCTTCCTTCCAGTGATGAACCAGCATTGCGTGATCACTTTTCTTAATGCTGACTTGTCTGGTTTCCTCATCATTCCACCTTTAAATAAGGACATTGGCTCTTGAGTCAGCTCGTACTGAAAGCGACAGTTACAAGTCTGTTGAAAATCAGATTGGGATCAATCATGGACGTATATATGTCCATGGGATCAACTGGGGCAACTTCGCCATGAACATTGTGCTTCCACTTCGCTGAAGAAATTCAAGGGCTTTGACTTGGTCTTCTCGTTTGATAGAAGCATCATTGAAGGGAACAGTATTGAGCATTGTTTGGATAGCTTTCCCAATTTCTTCCGATTTCTTGCAGTTGACACCATCTCCCACAGTCGATATAGGGCCAGTTGACCATGAATGAAGATTATCATCTAGAACCTGGAATGGATTTCTAAACTTCAGCCAGTCAAGGAACTTAGAACAGTCGTGGAAGTCGTGCTTTGTCCTTGTTCTTCCAAGTTCTTGATGCTGTTCAGTAGATACTGTTGCAGCTCCTGTTAGCTGGACCATAGCCTCGTGTACCATGGCCACTTGATTCAGACTTAAAACCCATGTATGGCGCGCGCTCTCTGTCATTCCACCTCTACCAGTGAGAACACCTCTTGATTTTATAGACCTCGTCATCGTCTGCTCAATAGCCGAATCAGTCCAGATGCCTGTCCAGTTCTTGCTAGTTCTATGAACTGTGTGATTTCCACTCAGAAAGTGCTCATAGAGCCAAGGATGCGTCGCTGGTAGCTTCCTCATCTGTTGCACGTACAGGTGGGCATATTTTACATAGTTAGCATGTCCAGTAGCTGTAAAGAGATTCAGCATTTCGGACAATACGCTAAGACGCAACTCCCAATCGGATATTCGTCCAGCGAATATGAAGGCCTTCATAATACTGATGCAGTGAATACAAAGTAGCCACAGTCCTTGATTGATCTCGCAACTCAGCCTTAGTTGATTCAAGAGCATCAGAGATTTCTGTAAAAACAGGCGATTCCTGCAATTGGCACAAGCCTTCATGGCCCAGATCACCAGCTAATGCACTTCTATAAAACCTCTCCAGATCTTCAAATTCAATGCTTCTGTTTTCTCAAATGATTCCCAACAACAATGACATCAAAGATGATTCAACCAAAAGATGACTGAGTATGGCTCCAGCTATCTCCTTTCCTGAAATCATATGTGTGACACTGTTTTCTGCATTAACTTCTGCAAGAAGATCCTCGAAACCTGATCCTTAAATACCTCCGCTGAAAATTGTTTTTGCTATCAAATTTAAAAAAAACAGGTATGAATTATTGACTTTAACGCTTTCCCTGCTGATTTGTAGGCACCCCTTCCTTTAAAATGATATATAATATGAGTATTTTCCGTGACATTGATTTTCCGTCATTTGGCGCATGCGCCATTATGAAAAAGGGCCTGGAATCGAGATTTCCTCACATGGGATTGATGGGGAACTTTCAGAAGTTGGTCTACACACCTAAAGGAAACTCTCTGCAAAGTTTAAGCTTGTACATAATTTTTTCCCACAAACCATGTTTTTTAGAGTTATACACCTGGACTAATATGTTCAGAAAATATAAAATGAAACTAATTATTAACAAATGTACCACCTACTATATCTGACATTCAAATCATTCAAGGCGACAGATCAGAAAGCATCTGTTATAGTTTCAAATGCACTTAAAAGCCCATAAGATCGGAAAAAATGGCCTTTACAGAATGGTGACACCTGCCCTAGATCTGAAGCTATAGCACTTCAAAATCTGATAAACTAGTAACAATGGGAAAACCATTGGGGCAATGGTCAGAACAAAGGAAAATATATGCAGCCTTGAGTAAAACTAAAAGGTTTGCTTAAATGAAAGCACACATCAGCAAATTTTGAATTAATTTTACTATAATTCTGATAGCGCAAAACTTTGTTGGTCTAAATTTTTTGCCGCTTGGCCAAAAATTCGTCCATCTTGCTCAACTTTATCATTGGCAATCTTCACCAAGAAAGGTCCAATTATTCCTTGGGCGAAATTTTCGTCACCAAGCCAAAATTCGTAACTTACGCCAGGCGCAGTTCTGCCAGATAAGGTACAGTATAACATGAAAGATATAATGTTCCTTGTTTCCTTCTGTGCAAAAAAATAAAAATCTCAAAACGCCATCCTATTAGCCCCTTGAATGCCTTGAATATATATGCATCCTCGCAGATATCTGCCAACAACCAGATGAATGTCTGTGAGCAACCAAGGCGGTATATATAAGGCCTTTTATATAAAATATCTAAAAAGTCTCTTTGAACAACCAAAGCACAACATGCATATCCTCTGTTGTTCAGAATGACATAGGACGATGCACCCCCTGTGGTTGCTTGGAGACACCCCAAACGACGTATATATATACATTCTTAGCATTCAAAAGGCTAAAGGAAACAGGATGTACAACTGATAGCCCCCCAAAAATATTTGCAGATATTCCCTGACAATATCGTTACACTTCGATTCGCCATGAATTCAGACAAAAAGCCATAAAACACAAGTTGTCATAAGTGCACTTTTCCTTCGTTGCTTCCTTTGTTCTTCTGCACTGCTGGTAATTAATTGTATTCACATTGTTATTTGGCTGGAAGCTTAGTCGAAATACACTTGCCATGGAAAGCATATTTAAATTCTATAAAAGCCAGCTTTCTTGCTTAGTTTGGATCCTTTTAATGAACAAATATACAAGAAAAATAATTTTTTCTGCCATACCACCTTACAAATGACTTGAACATAACAGCTAAATTTTCGAATGTTTTCCAAGGGCAAGTTTCTTGACTGATTAGCTAAAGGAAACGTAGCTCAAAAAAATTTTTCTAGCTGATTGCATTAGTACTGCCATACTTCAAGGAGATTTTATACCGGTATTGCCATATCTATTCTGAGTTACACTTTTTCCTGTACTTCAAAATACTTGGTATCCTGAAACCTACACTCGACAAGCAAAGTCTTGCATATTAAATCAGGTACAGATCAGTTAACATGCATGGAAGACAGTTAGAAGACAAGGGGATTAGCATGCGCATTCTTATCGTTCCCCGAGAACGCAACAGGTACGCACGACATCAATACCGAGGATGAATTCTTGTACACAACAAGGGAAAACTTTGCTTTCCAATTACAGTGTTTCTACTGAATCTACAACTGTGAAATTTGGTACGGGAACTGGCACTGCATTTTACTATGCAACAATGCTTGATAAAAGTTTGGGACACAGTTCCTTTAACCATCAAAATTCCAGCCCTGGCTTTTAGCTGTTTCATGAATACATAATATTACCAACTTTGCGGAATGTATGCATTTTTCAAATAGCAACACTTCAATGATTCGCATGCACATACTTCCCATGTAATGCTTCTTTTTCAGATGAACACATATTGACACAGGGCAATTGGAAAAGAAATAAAAACTTTACTTCTTTATTCGGATGCTTTGGTCTCGATGTCCCTGCTGAGCTATCATGACATCAGCTTCGTCAAAAACGAACACAGAAAGCTTCTTTGGGTCAAACGATCGGTTTCTCAAAATCCAGTCGAGAACAGTTCCAGGGGTACCAAGGATTATATGGGCGTCGGCTTTAGCTCCTTTTGCCACTGAAACGATATGCAAAGCTCAGAATCATCACATTTTCTGGACAGCGAAACATCTTCTACATCCCATGATAACAGGGGTTAACAATAACCGGGGGTGGGGGGGAAGAGGGGATTTTGACAAATTTCTGAAACTAATACACAGGGTTTGGGGAGGGGTCATAATAATCGGGGTGGGTGGGGGTTTGGGGGGATTTAACCAACTTCCAAATTTGAGAAGGAGAATGGTGAAAGTCCAATCAAAGTTATTCGCCTCTAGCAATGTACAATTACAAGTTTCGTATAAAACTAAGCATTTATTGTGCTCTTATGTTCAGGAAAATGAACCACAGAGATTTTATCAAACTCAAAAATTGCTAAAATTAATAAACAAGGGGGGAGGGGTTCCTAAAATTAGCCGAAATTAATTAATGCCCCAC
>JAOBRC010423235.1:0-12195 GCA_027575255.1 Scolionema suvaense
GTCCAACTTCTGTCCGTGTAATATTCAGTTTAGTAGCGATTCTGTGCAAATAAGTATCGAAATAAATTATCATTAAATCATCATTATCATCAGAGGAACTCTCAAGTATGTACCACTAATCGTTACCACTTAGCACCTAATTCATAACTATATATATTATTCTTTATGCCACTTTCCAATCTATGACATTTTTGTGTTGTGCTTGGCCAGAAAAAGAAACTTGAGTCTATAATTGTGGATGATTGTTTAAAAAAGAGCTTGCAATGGATCATGATGGAAATCCTGATGTAAAGATGTAGTGGGTGACTTGCAGATGGCAAACCTTTTGTGTCATTTGTATATAAGTACAAGTGAAATAGAGATATCGGCATTTGCAAGTATGGATTTATTATTTTGGATCAAGATGGATCAAGATTATTTCTATTCTCGAATGCGGCCTACGGAGCTTTTAGCTTTGGAGCCCAGAAGGAGGAAAAAGATAGACTAACCAAGTTTTATTTTCAGTTTGGTGATGACTTCAGACCTGTGCTGAACGAGAGCATTTTTCTGTGCTTGCGATAATGAACTGAGTCAACGGAATTGTTCTTTGTATTGCTGCATTCATACTTTATGTTCCATTGAAAATGCCTGATCACGTTGATTTGTAACTAGGCTTAATTCATTGGAGTCATTTATTTATAGTGGAAAATGTTACTCAACTGAGTACACACAAAGTTACAGGGTTAACGATTTAAATTCATACTCTTCCAATACCAGCCTTAAAAAATTTCCAAAAACATACTCTTTAACTCAAACGTTTCATGATTGGGTTCTGCGGAATAATATATTCAAACAATTACGCTGCTCACAGCATCAATTAACATTCTGCTAGCACAATAGACAATCAACCATGATACATGACACACTTTGGATAAGGGAAAGCGGTAAAGCCATATTTTGAGCATACATCTACCCTGCCCAGGGAACTAACTCTCAATGCCTGAAGGCCATGGATTTCAGGAAGGAATTACCTGATAACCAATGGTGAATTTTTTGGATGTTGGGTGTCATCGGTAACACCCCAAATTACCAACATTATCGGGTAAGGCAGGGATGGTTATTCACTATGGAGGCACAGAAAGATACTTGAAACGCATGCTTACCACCTCGCTTGTAGTTGCTAAGTCCACTTTAGGTTATGCAAATGGCACAGAAGATTGCCATCTGAATAGTTCCATGCATGTATTAAATTCTTCTCTCCTCAAGCTGTAATGGTGATAGTGGTGGCATTGCTTTTGCGATAACTGACCCTTTACGCCAGGCCTACACATCCCAAACATCCTGAACCTTTTCTTGCCTGCTGTGTGAAGTTATGCTTGTATATCTATCTGCATTATGCTATATGTGAACTTAAAGGAACCTCCATGGAACATCTTGGTGCAGGGACGGCGCCGCGATTTTCAATTTGGGACGGGCTACAATCATTCAAACCATTCATCAGATGAAGGCAAAATTACAACACACGATGTGTCTGCGGTTTTCAGCAGGTGTCTGCAGTTTTTGGCAGCCTGATAAATACAACCAAGTCAGAAGGTTCTCGCCTTCTAAAGCGTGAATGTCACAATTTAGTTATTCAAGATCAACTTAAAGTTGCTTCCGAACTGGAAAGTTATTTTGACACATGATTTGAGACTTGTAGTATCTGACCTATTTTTGCTTAGACCACCACAGCAAGAGCTTGTTTGTCAAACTAAGCACACAACATAATTGATATCATGACAACCAAGTATGCAATCCTTAAGTCATGCTTTGGAGTCACACAGAGCAGCAAAAATTTCAAAAAATGCATCCTGTTCACACAAAACATGACTAACACATTTGTCGTGTTAACAAGTAGCCAATCCTAATCAGCAATTTATGATGCGTCATCAGATGTGGCAAACTGCAAACACCAATCAAATAATGTTGTACATACTTTTATTGCCATTTCTGTCACCAATTTTCACAAAGAAGACAGCAGAGACCGGTAGTAAACAGTTTAAAATATTAGAAAGACATCCCATTGAAATAAACCAAACTTTCTTTGGGCCATACCAAACAACAACAAAATATCACCACAGGAGCTTGATAACCAAAATGGCTGAGTTAGCAGCCATGCACATATTAAGTAAGAAAAGAGGATTGATTCTTGAAGATAGAAGACACTATGATTAAAGCAATATCTAAAACAACTTTTGGCGCAGTAATAGAGCCTTCAAGAACATGACTTAAGCTTTTTTATTTCATGAAAAAAACTGTTGTAGTTCCTAAGAATTTTGGCTTGCTACCATGTTACAGACGTGTGAACTTTAATTTAGCTTAATCTCACAGACGGGTTTAATATGTTGCTTATTGCGTTAAACGGAATTCTTCAAATGTTCAGGTACTAAGAAACACCATAGACCTTAGAAATAGTCCTATATGATGTCACTGATGAGCAAAATTGAGAGCCATAGGAACAGTGAGAAATATCAAACATTAAAGTAACATTGCAGAAGAACTACTGAAGATTTTTTGCTGAAATAAAAACCGGTGTTCATATTTTTCTACCGCCATGTATAATATGGCTTTAGAGCGGTATATTGCTTTAAGGTATTCACTTTGGCAGAATGAGTCAGTCAATATGAATCATGAAGAGAATATTGGTTCTATCATGTCCTAAGTGTAACTAACAACATAGAGGCTGACCACATAAAGGTTCCCCCCTACCTGCTGAAAACTGCAGACCGCCAAATCCTGCAGACAGGACCCTAGTAGCTATAACTACCCTAGCTTACATGTTACCCACTAGTGTTAGACCAAAGTTAGTAACTTTAGACCTACCCTAGTTACTTAGCTAGCATATAGGCGTAGCTATATTTTGAGTACAGAACGGGACGTGCAGTTGACAGTTTAGAAAAGCAACTTGAAAAATTCCTATCCACAAAAGTAACCCGTCCTATGAAACAGAACGAAGGTTTAATGGACCCAGCTCTGAGCATCGAAGAAATGAGTGCACAGGCACTAGTAGCAAGGGTAGTGCCTATATGCACTGTTCTTAGCTGATTCTTTTTCTTGACCTTCCACCAGTACTTCCAGGACATATTACAGCTTTTTAGGGCAGCGTGCGTTCTTTCCGGAAGAGGGCACTTTTGAAATCACAATCATCACAAATTGGCACAAATAGAGAAAAATTTAAAAGAAAAGGGCATTTATTTTACAGATTTTGAGGGCATAGGGTGAGATAATCGCATGCAAATCAATGCTAAATTAAGGCCTGACTTCTCCCCAAATCTTCCTCTTTTCCTCTCCAAACGTTACAAACTGCTCGTTCACTTGCAAACCAGCCTCAAGTTTGCCGCCATGTTTTTAGGAGGATTATGCGAGATCCTGTATGACAGTGGTAGCGCATGCGAGCAAATTATCAAAATATTGATAATCGGAAGAACGCAAATCTCCTCCATTGGTAACGGACCAAGCAAACAAGCCTATGAGCGCAGCCCAGGTTGATCTGTGGTTGCAGGCTAGGTGGCCTTTGGGTGGGAGAGTAGGGGAGGCAGCACAATAAAGAGCAGAAAAGGCGGGATTGCTTTATGGGGTACCAGTTTTATAATTGGGGGCACAAGTTGTCTGCCCCCTATGCATCAACTTCAAAGTTATATAGGTTGTTCTTCAAGTGTTTATCTTCAATGATTACACACTGTTTCTCTTTTTGTTTGCTTCCCTTCTCTTGTTGCCATGGCCAAAAAAAACTGTGAGTGTTTTTAGCTTTTGCCTCTTTCTTTTTCAGTGTTTTCTTTGGCAATTCCAAATATGTTGTGGAAAAAACTTTCGCGAATGAGCCTTTTTTAAATTTTCGAGGGAAATAACTGACGTGACTGACTTGATTTTATACGCTGTTGTTTCCTGATGTTCTCGTTTAGCTATAAGATATCAGCTGGGCTTTACATAGTGCCCATTTGGTGAAACAAGCGTCTTCACTCGGTTACTTCAACTGGCGACGAGGATCAACTTGGTTGTTTCGTTAGAGATGCTGAAAGAAGCCCAGCCGTACGGTAGTAAGCTCCGCCCTCTCGACCCCAGTGAACATGGGGGAAACAAGACAAGAGCTTTTGATAAGTTCCTTCCACTATATAAAGGCACGTATGATGCATTCATATACACGCCACCACAAGGTGAAGGTGATCCAGCTCTGTGGGTGGCTCAAGACATGTTCAAAGAACTGCCTGAACATCATGCCACTGATCATTTTATGGACGATATTGAGGCAGTTGCTTCTGAAGAAGAACTGTCTGCAATGACATAATGATGAATTAGTTAAGAGGTTGAAAGAGAGATACCAGCCATCCCGCAATGATACTATGTCACACTATCACTTCCGCCAGCTGGTTCAACAACCTGAACAACATACCTTTGATAGCTTTGTGAACACTGTCAAAAATGAAGCTAAGAACTGCAGATTTTTGTGTGGCCATGTAAATTGCCATGTACCTGCCACCCTTATACGGGATCAGATCATAATTGGTGTTGTGGATGAGGACTTTCAGAGAAAATCTCTAAAAGGAGCAACGAGAATTAAAAACATTAGAAGAACAAGGTAGGCATGCAGAAGCTGCATTACTTGGAGCAGCTAAGCTAGATGAAGATCAATCAGTTAAACGTGCTGACTGCATACGTCACGGGAAATACTCGAAACGCATAAAGCAAAAAGAAAATCTTTCCGAGAATGGGCTTGAATGCTATAGATGTGGGCGTAAACGATGCAACATGGAACGCTGTCCGGCATTAAAATCGAAATGTCATGTCTGCAAACAAGTTGGACATTGGGCAGAATCGCTCCTTTGTCAAGAAAAGGCCAACACTCGTTCGAGCAATGCCAAGCAACGACTACTCAAACCAAGAAAGGCCAGATACGTATCTGAGGCATCATCGGACAGCGACAAGTCTTGTGAAGAGAGCGAACACTCCTCACAACCTGAAGCTGACAAAGAAGTTCAAACGCCGACTGACAGGAGAAATGCATACAGTGTTAAGCCAGCTTTCAAAATTCAGAAAGTTCGTCATGCTTTTCGTCATGCTCGAAAGCGAAAAGCTTGTCATGTTCCTGACTACCGTGTACAGGTTGGCACTAAAGGGCTGGCTGTAACAGTGACCTGCGATACCGGAGCTGAGATCCATGTGCTCCCAAAACGTCTAGCAAACCAGCTTTTCAAGTTCACATGATATTCCAAACTGAAAATATTACAGAAAATGTACAAAACATGTCTCGACCAGGCGGCACCCCTCGCAATCTCGATCAAAATAGGGGAGTGGCATAAATTTTCAGGACTTCTTAATTTTAAAGGTACCAATTTGTTGACAAAATTTCTCGAAAATGACATATGGGTTTCAGGCCCTAGATGAATTACCTAAAACCGATGAAAACTCTAGTGCTTGCCCAACCGACAAACTCACTAACTTCCCACGAATAGCCCATGTTTACATTCAAGTAATTCATCATTTTTGAATGTTATGGTTGCTCACGTGTAAATAAGGCCCAGGCATTTTTGTCAACAAAAATCACGACCATAAAACCCAATTACATTTTTCATTGAATGACCCACGCTTGTTGTGGCAATTAGAAAATATTGCAATCCTGAAACAAGGAGAAAATGGTAATCGTTTTAGTACAGAAAATGTTCATGTGGGAACAGAAATAAACGCGGTCCCAGTTTAGGAAAATAACACCCTTGTTTGAAATTAAACATGATGCAATGGTATCAAAACATGGCGGCATTTGTCACCTGACAGTACGTCTATTTTCCACATTGTCCAAAACATGGTCGTTTGTAGAGATTCTACAATACGCTTATGGTGCTGACACCTAGAAAAGCCACAAGCCTCAAAGTCGCTGAAAAGGTTCACAAGTCTGCCAAGACCTATATCAAACAATGGAATATTTTCACTCGCAACAGTTACACAATAATTTTCAAATAAATTATTTTCCATGGCTGGCTCTTGGCGACACAAAAATATATTGAAAGGTAACATGTTTTCTCTTAAATACCTGTGATGTGTAAGTCAGCATCAAACCCATCCAGCATCCGCAATGGACTTCCAGAGCAAGTGATTGGAGCACTTAGACAAAAGTTTGAAAAAAAATTAATGTCACTCAAATTCGTGGTACAATATAAATTCTCTCACAAATACTAGAAAATACTAGAGCTGAACTTTAAGCCACGATAGTTACGCTGACATCTGCTACAACCCAACACATGCTAGCTACGGCCTTGGTGAAGAAACGTTCAGGATAGAGACGACTGATTTCTAGTTTTGACAGTTTAAATCAAAGTGGCCAGATCATAGAAATGGCTGGATGAAGGTGACTCCCCTCTACTTATTCTATTGCAAAAAACACATTTCAATAGAACCATGGAAGAATTTGATTGTCTGATGACTACATCATATCACTCAAGCACTACAATACTCAAATACTGACAAACAAACCTGCATTTTTAAACTTTTATTTGAAAGTGCAGTTTTTTCTTTCTCGGTACGGGTGATGTCCAACTGTTGTTGCATCATGCTCAGTCTTTGATCAGCAACTTCCAATAAGTCTGCAACATATGGGTCTATGCTCTCAGTTGCAGCAGTCTCTCTCAATATGCTCTCTTCTGATAAAGACAGTGTACAGCTTATGTCCATTCTTTGTCTCCTGTACGGGATATGCTTTCGATGCCCAGTTGGCGTTTCAACAACAGCTTGCATGTTTTTGTCTTGCAAGACCTGAATTTGATTGCTTTTATTCTTTGATTCCGTTTCCAGCGCACGCAACTTGTGCACATATTGAGAATTAAGAAACTTTAGATCAGCATTTTCATTTTCCAACTTTTGCAATGACAATTTCAGTTCACCTGCTAGTAGCTCACAGTCATATTTGACTTTGACAAGCTGTGCATGCAGTTCATTATTTTCATTAACCAACTTTGCATTGTCACTTCTATATGTGCATGTAGCTTCATCTGATATATGAGTGACATTCTGAGTTTTGGTGAGAAGCACTTTCACATTTTTCAGATGTTCCGTGGTATGCACTAAGTCACCAAAGAGTTTTTCAACCAGAGGCAGAGACTCAACGCCCAATGGATGTCGGTATCCAAGTTGATCAAGGTGTCTTCGCATGGAAGAAAACCTTTTGCTACTCATCTGTGAGACACAGCAAAATAAGAAACATATGAAACAAGTAAAAGAAACAGTTGTGCATAATGCACTAAATATCAATCACAGCAAACCATTTCGGACATGCACCATTCCCAGGGGGTCACCATTAGACTGCTGTTACCTTAATACGTTAACTTAAGCCACAAATCTAATGCTGCCGCATTACATTATGACCAGTCATATAGTAACAGGCTCTAATCTAGGCCAAAAGAGCGTCCGGTCTTCGGACGTTGTGCCCTTTTCAGAAAAACTTTTCTTGTCACACTTTTTGAAGAAAATTCTGAAAACACAATAAGAAGTGTTGGGGGTAAATTATGCAGTGCCCTTTTTCAAAGACATGAGCCCTCTGCCAGAAACAAGTGCCCTTTCTCAAGCCCAAATTGCCCCTTAGCGGTCTATCACTGGCGCACATATCAGCGCTGCCCATCGAAAGGCATTACGCAATGAAAGAACAGCAATCCATTATCTGCTCAAATGTACACGCAAAAAGAAAATGCCTGTGATCAATTATTCATTATGTAATCGCAGCCATTATCATGAATAGGAACAGCTTTCGGGCAACCATTAGATGTACGATCACTTTACTTACGACACATACGTTTGCGATTGTCATATCCGGAAAAATGCCGACAATGGAAAAGATCGATCACATGAAAAAAGCTGAGCAGGAGAAATGTTGTTGTTGTTGTTGTTTATATATCAAGCAAATGTTTAAAGCTAGCCAGCAAGGAATGGCTGTCAGTTTGTCAGTCAGTTATTTCCTATAATCTTTCAGTATATATTTTTTTGTGTTTGTTCTCGATTTCTGCTTTTCAAACAAGTACAGTTAACTTTCGATAAACTGGGACTTCCTAGGGATGTGCAAATGTTCAACGTGTTGGAGTTATCAAGGCGCTTTGTGACTGAGTTGGGCTTGTGAGGATCAACAATACAGCCTACATGTTCGAGTTTTCGAATATTCTAGTTGTCAATGTTTCTACGCTATTCTACGGAGATTTTTCAATGTTTCCACGCTATTCTATGGACATTTTCGATGTTTCTACACTATTCTACCAACATTTTTCAATGTTTCTATAGTATGCTACGAACATTGTTCCATGTTTCCACGCTATTCTACGAGCATTTTTCAATGGTTCTATGTTATTGTACGAAAATTCTTCAATGTTTCTTCACTATTCTATGGACGCTTTTGATGTTTCCACGCTATTCTACGGACATTTTCGATGTTTCTACACAATTCTATGGACCTTTTTCAATGTTTCTACACTGTTCCACAAACATTTTTCAATGTTTCCCGCTGTTCTACGAACATTTTCCGATGTTTCTACACTACTCTACGAAAATTCTTCAATGTTTTCACGCTATTCTACGGACATTTTCAATGCTTCTAGACTATTCTACGGACATTTTCCGATGTTTCTACGCTATTCTACGAACATTTTTCGATGTTTCCACGCTATTCTACAGACATTTTTCAATGTTTCTACGCTATTCTACGAACATTTTTCGATGTTTCTACAGTATTCTATGAACATATTTCGATGTTTCCACGCTACTCTATAGACATTTTTTTATGTTTCTACACTATTCTACAGACATTATTCCATGCTTCCACTGCTCTAGGAACATTGATGCTTATTTATTTATGGAAGTGTGCTATTCTAATTTTTTTTTTTTATGTTTCTTTACTAGTCTACGAGAACTTTTTGTTGCCTTTACCTTATTCCATAAGTATTTGTTGTTTCTTCACCATCATTAAAGCAGTTTATGATTCTGTGTGTTGCTTTCTGTGGTCAAAAGTATTTTCAACTACTTTTGTTGGTCAAAATAGAAACACTAAGCTCATTTAACCACCTTCCAAATGCTAAACAATGATGCACACAATTGCCTTGGGTTCGTATTTCTGTTCTGGCTATAAGTGAATGAGGAAAGTCAGGACATAGGAGGAAGAACTTAGTGAAAAAGAAATTTTTCTGATAGACTTCTTTTTCCGGAAATTCCTCTTTTCGCATGTATTACGCAAAATGTTATCATGTGTAAATTTCAACTGCTTTCGTAATGTTATAAATGAGAAGAGCTGCAGGTATTTCTCTATGGGTCAGTAATTCTAAATAAATTTTGGGTGAGAGATCAGTGAAAAATACAAACCTTTTGGGGGCTTTGCCCCTAAGACCCCAGTACGGAGGGTTCACAGCACCCCCTACACCCCCATTAGCTGCTACTGCATCGCCCGGCGGACAATGCCCCAACACACCCAAAATGTGCCCTTTTCAGGTTCAGGTACACTGCCCTAAATTTCTAGATTAGAGCCTGAGTATATTGAATCATCCAGCAGCAATTGAGTCTTTCTGTAACTGCTCAGGTGTTTAAGAGTACTATTATTTTTATTAAGGCACATCTTTGAGGATTAAATTAACATTATAAGGTAACCCTATTTAGGGGGTGGAGAGGGGGCGGGAAATTGGTCAAAACACAGTTAGGAAACTGTAAGAGCTCCCAAACGATTAACACTGAAGTATGAACACTTAGTAACACTTAGTAACTTTTACTAACATCATCGTAGCCACATTCTGATCAGGGTTACCACCTCACGGGTTACCTGAGATATCTAGAAGGATTTTAAGCAAATTTTAGGCAACAAGACATCCACTTTTAAGTGTTAAAATGAGTAAAGTGAGCTTTCTCAGAACATTTTATTCTTCAGATCCAAATTCCTTCACAAGGTCATGGTCAATTACTGGGGAATACACATTTTTCCATGTCAAAGAAAATTTCCATTCTTTAGTTTATGAATGCAAACTTTCATACCAAATGTACACAAAGTTAAAGAATATACAGCTCTAAAAACAAATTCGACATGGTGATAGATCTTGCAAAAACATGAAAACTGGTTTTAATTTGAGCGACAAGCTTCAGTCGTTGTTCTGCGATGTCACTTTAAAGTTAGATATTTTTCAGTGTTCCTATGATTGTCAATTTTGCTCATCAGTGACATCATATAGGATTGTTTCTAAGACCAATGGTTTTCCTTGGTAACTGAGCAATAGAGTCATTCCTGTTAATGCTGTAAGCAACATATTACACCTTCTTTGAGATTAAGCAAAACCTAGATTCACGCATTAGTTGGATGAGTAGCAATTTAGCAAGTACAATGGGAGAACTCCACTTGGTCTGACCATGCGTCATGCATTGGAATTTTGAAATTTTCAAGTGTAGGGGGAAGTCAAGAAATATTTGTTTTCAGGGAGGAGTTACTCTACTAGGGGGAGTTGTATTTTGTAGAGGTAGGTTGTACAATCTTGGCACCGGTCATGGTCTAAAAGTAAAATGTTGGTTTAATTTCCCTGTGGTGCTTACAGATTTTTTTCAAGCGTTAGTGATTATTGTGTTCTGCAATTCTCTTGAAGTGGAAATCCGCCTTAAGTGGTCCAAATTTCAAGCCCATAGCTATAGTGGAAGTTTGTTTTCCCCCTGGTAATGTTGGAGTAGCCAAAAAGGCATGGTATGCTAACCATTAATACCTACAGATACATTGATTATGCAACAACGGTACAAGAGAAAGGGCTGAGAGCACTGCTAGAATGAGTACAAGAAAGAACACTCTCTAGTCATTTGCATACAAAAGGCTTCCACCGATCCAATAGGAAAAATTTACGTCCATCAAGATTGTGGTCAGAAGTTTGTTAAGAAAGAATCAAGGGAATCTAATAGGAGATACAAAGTGGCAAACAAATGACTAAAGATTCTGTCAGCCATTGTTTAACCAGAACACCTGTGCTTTTGTATAAGGAAAAGATGCTGTAATAGACCGCAAGCATCCGGAAAAAGGACAGAAAATTGTTCAGGTGCAAAGTTTTCTCTGATTCTTGAAAATTTATCAAAAGAGGAACGACAGATGGACTGAGGAAATGCAGATGTGTCTCGATAACTGTATTGACTAGGTAGCCGTAGAACCTGAATATCACGAGCGTTGCAAGCTTGAGCTTCAGATGACTGACAGGAGGATACAAGCATGTGCGGACACTTTTTAAATCTTTGTGCGTGGATTAAAACTTGCGCAGAAGCAGAGCAGTCAACTGTGAGTCAATTGCACAAAAAGATGACAGAGCTGGCAAACAGTGCAGCAGTTTACTCAAGACTACTAAAAGCAAAAACTGGCAGGACATTATGATGGCTATATGCCCTTTACAGAATCTAATGGCTGCAGTGACATAGTATACTTCAAGCATCTATCTGATTTTACTATCAATATGTATACCACAAAAAAAGATGATATTTTTGAAGAAAAGCGGAGAGCTATTGCTGTGATTAAATCAGAAATAAGAGAACATGCTTTTGATACGGATTCTTACCCTTCTCAAGAAGACATATCTGACATCGACAAAGCAAACACTTGGCTCCCAGAAAGTTCATCGGAGTTTTTGAAACTACTGTCTGCTTCCATCTGAGTTGAAACAAGTGAGAAATGGTCATCAATGGTGTTCTACAGGCTGCCCGGCCTCACTCAGTTATCCCTCCAATCCTTTTGCCGTCGGCATAGATGCAAAACATAATTTCAGATGGAAATGGCTAGTTGATCAGCTTGTTACTTGGTTTCAAGATTTCGTTTGATGACGTTCGAAGATATGGTTTATGATTCTAATGACAGGGCTGAAAAGTATCACACTGGTGCATTTGTACAGTGCGTGGCGGAGAACATCAATGATCTGGTTTTGAGGAGGTTTTTTAGGAGGTAGCAGCTAAAAAAATGTTGTTCTGCATGCTATATCAGGGAAAGCTTTTTACCGTGCTCATAGAGGTCATTTATTCATTGTTGATTTGCACCAACAAGTCCTCTCATGCACACGATTTCTTCCAATAATCATGATGAAAACCAGCCATACGTACCTGATGAAAGTGATATCTCTTGCTAGCCTGCAACAGCTTATAACACCATGTAGAGTGACTTCGTACATTGTAATAGCAATCCGAACTACGTCCGCACACGTCCGTGTCCTC
>JAOBRC010423457.1:0-12194 GCA_027575255.1 Scolionema suvaense
GTTGAAAAACGCATCTTCAAACGCGTTTTTTGAGCGTTTCAGGAGCGTTTGAAATACCAAAACCTTTAAAATCGCTGAAAAGGTCCTGTCTTCGTGCTGTTTAAATTAAGGTCAACGTGTTATTCGTAAAAATCTTTGCGACTTAATTTCGGAGGACTTTTCTGACTTGTCTCAACAAACTGTGCTCCAATTGTTGGAAATATCTTGTCGTTAACTCATGGAAGCCTTTATTGGTTCTCAGAAATGTGTTTCTGGTGCAATGCCCACTCATAAAAGTTGCTACATGCTTGTCCTTAAGCAGGATTAGCAATTTTTCGGATTTTCCCAACGGCCTTATCCGCCATTATGTCTTCCACAGTGGCATGAGGTGGATTTTCACTGACCCTAACGAAGGTTTCCATGAAAAAAACACTTTCCGCATACTCAACTTCCAGGTACACTTAAAAAACGTGATTTATCCCCTGGACTACAAAGAGATACCTCATCTACCTGAGTTTTTTCAGTCTTTTACGTGAGTTTTTCGTATAGCACATGAATGAGTCATGTTCGTTTGAACGCAATGAATTAGAACATGAATGAATTCATGTGCGTTACAGAAATCACACAGGGGTGATCAGTGCTGCCTTGAGATTGAATTCCTTCAGGCCTTGGTTGGTCATTCTGATGAGAGGCTATAAAACGTAGAAATCATTTCCTAATGTCACTTGAGGTTTGCCTATCTACGAGCCCTTGCTTTGGCAAATTTTGCTTTCATTTCATTTTGACTTGCTCAGTTGGTTTTATTCACACTTTCTTTGTTAGAAGACAGTATGTTTAAGTTAGTGACGTGTTTGTGTTAAGCATTATATATGGTATGTTCAGGTTGGTGTTTATGACTGTTGATATGCGAAGAAGGACGGGAGCAATAGGAGGATGCGCGCAGGCAGTGCAAGGACCTCAAAAGCGTATTGGTACGGTCCCACAGTTTTTTTAGCCCAGGGACTGCACCACTACTGACAAGAATTCCGAAATTTGACCAGTCTAGCTTGCTCAATTGCCGATTCCTTGCCGCAAGCGCAGAGCGTTTACTATTTCATCAAATTGCAATAGTTGATACGTCGAACAATGCGTCAAAATGCAAGACATAGGCTAACCTATGTATTTAGCTGTATATCATATGTAGAAGCGCACGATATGGTATTGGCATGGGCTCCCCTAAGGCAAAGAGATACCTCATCTACCTGAGTTTTTTCAGTCTTTTACGTGAGTTTTTCGTATAGCATATGAATGAGTCATGTTCGTTTGAATGCAATGAATTAGAACATGATTTCTTTCAGCTTTGGATGATGCATTGTTTGGGATTCGGTCTCTTAACTTAACACCTGATAATCCAACTTCTGAACATGCCCCTGTAAACACTCGCATCACATGGTTCATATGCGAACAGTGCTGAGATGGAGATTCACAGCCTCCTTGTTGAATACCACTTCTTGTCACAAAACCGTCATTTTTGGATCAACAATCAGGAATGCCGTAGTATCTTTATAGAGTTGCTCAATGACTTGATAGTTGCTGTCTGTTAAATAATCTAGTAAATAATTACACTGCTCACGTAACCTGTTTTGACTGCATCCTCAGTCATATTCATGCAATAATCACGCAAACCTAACTTCAACAACAGCTTTAAGGCCAGGATACACAGCTATACGTATTAGTCTATTAGACCACTGTTAGTTCCTTATCATCCAAACAGGTCTGCAATATACATCCTATTATCCATTACGGACTCTCATACCGTGCGGCCTGGGAACGAGTCTGGGAGCTTGTCGGGAAAAATGTAAACATGATGTCCATTTTGAGCTTCGGTATGTTGAGAGTGGCTGCCGATAGCAGAAAGAAAATGTTCGAATGTTGTGAATTAAAAAAGAAGAAATGTTCTTTGATGTTGATTTCGTGAATTGGTGGCATCTACGTTTCTTTTGACTCACATTTTTACTCTTGGTGGTTTGAAATTCTTTGTTTTGATTCAATCTCCTCCATTATTACTGATCGTGACTCCGAAAAGTACTGACTTGCAGCTTGCCTGAGAGGTCGTCGTCGTTTGCTTCTAGTGTGTATACCTTATGGCAACGTGAATTGGGGGTTGTTTTCTTGCTTTTGAGGAAGTTTTCATACCTTCTGTAGCCCAAGCTCTGTCTTCTTATTGTCAGTTATAATGTTTAGTGTTGCTCGGCGAAAGGCATGTCTTTTTATCATTTTTATAGTCCGAGAGCGGAAGTGAGTCCATTTTTTCTTAGGCAGAAACTCTCATTTTCTATTGTAGCTCTTCTGTCTACCATAATGAATGCTGTTTTAAGTCATAAATGCATCTTTTATGGTCCTTCTTTGTTTACCCTGTCTTAACTGTGTAAAGTTGAAAGTTCCATCTCAGGAGCTCTAGCTATCTATTCCCTGAGCTCTGTCATGATCTCATTACAGAGTTTAGCTGTAGATATAGGTCTGTTTACTTTCGTCTTGCTATTCTTGTACTAATGCTGCTTGTTCTACACATACGCAATTAAAAAATTTTTATACTTTATTTACTTTTCAGTTTCTTTGGATCTGAAAATAGATGATCATCTTATGCTTAGGTTTATGCCTAGTCATGCCAACTGTCTGATTGAAAAAAAACCTATGCGTTTCAAAAGTTTTTTGGTAGAATTTTTGAGACCTCACATATAGGCCTATGGCAGTAATGTTTGTTTCAATGTGCACTCAGCTGAAACCTTTTCGCAGCTTGTGATCGAATTCGAATGTAACGCTAACTTGATGCAGAGTTCTCCGATCTTGCAAGACAGAACCAGTTTTCACTTCATCGGGAACAAGATACTGAACTGGCTATGGGATGGTATCACTTTAAAATTACATTTTCGACAAAAATCATTTCACTCTGTTCATCTTAAAACCTGTAGATTTGTTTTGGATAGCTGCTCTTGCTCTTGATGTTTACACATGAACGCCATGATCGACAGAGTAAAACAATCTACAGTGCATATATTTTTTTATGAGCATGATTCAGGTGATTAAGCTCAGCCTGTTGTGATGCCTATGATTTTTGCGTTGGTTGAATTTCATTTTGTCTTTTTACTTTGCTCTTTTCTTCTTTTTGGATCATTTTCCACTTTTTATCGTAGTTTTGAAGTAGAAAAGAAGTTAGGGTATGGTGCAGGTTTTATTCGTGTTTTGATCATCAAGGATCCCCTAGTGTTACTGTCAGCATTACATTTGAGGAGATGGATGTCGATGAGAATTGTTTATCAGCATCTGCAAGTGACAAGATACTCTGTCACTTGTACAAGTATACCTGCGCTGGAAGACATACATGTTTCCAAGGTTTGTTCTTCTGCGTGTTTTTTGTTATGGTTTTGCTGCCTGGATCCCCTCTAACTTTTCAAATGAACCTGACTTCCATTGCACTATTTGTTGAAATGCATACAGTTGTTTACAAGATAGCTGTGTTTAGATATAACCAAGGATGTAGCAAGAAAGTTCTTTCTACATCATTGACTTTTCGAAAGCTGTATGAGACTAGTAAATTTGATGTGAGAGTCATTCTACTTTTCGCCCAAACTTTTGCATCATTTGCTGTTAATTTGATCTAATGTCACAAGAAATTAATTATGGGCTTCAAAAGTTCATCTCCAACATAAGATAGGTTTCTTCTTGAGCTAATGATGTATCAAAACCAAGAGTGAAGTATTTTACTTGAAATAACAGTTCTGGTCACATCACTAAATTTGAACATTAGCACCATAAAAATATTTTTGCCGTTTATGGTTTAAGGGATGAAGCTCAGTTTACTTTTCTCTGGAATGTTCTTCTAATTCTTACAAAAATTTGAAACCTCAATTCTTGCTTAAAACTGTTCCTGTTCACGGCTAAGACCTCTCATTGCTTCAAAGACTTACTAACTTGGCAAAATTGGTTAGCACTTGCGTATTAAGTTAAATTCTGATATTATTTCAGTGTAAATTTCAAGAGAATGAAGTCCCTTTTCAGTCAACATCGACATGTTTCAACTTAGTTTGATCATGATTATTTTAATGGGCTGCTGAGACCGTCGAAACACATGAAAACTGAGATGTGTCTTCATTCTATTAAAATTTCATATCCTAACAATCATTATAACTTTCTTTGGCGTAGTTAGTGCCAAGGTATTTTTATCCAGGATTGCATACAAGCCTCTGCATGAATATACAGACAGGAGCGCACCATAAGCGCTCCTCAAACTGAAGTCTATCGCTCGAGGAGCGCACTGGAACAAATTTCAGAATCCTCGTGCGCTGACAGCTTGTACAGTTGTCTTAGGCATGTCTATAATGGCATCACGATGGTTACATAACTTATCAAATAAAATGTCATGCCATGTTGTGTGCATTTCATAGTCACCTAATGGGAATTTTGCCCTCCGCGGTCGATGACAAAGAACCTCACACCAACACATGGCATCCGCTGCCACCGAATTAAAGGTCTGACATGCAGGACTACGACCTAGCAGTTCAGTGTGTGTAAGCCAGTATCCAGCTTGATGCAGGTAAGTTATTTCCTGCCTACCCACAAAATTTTACTGCATGCTCGTCATGATAAACCACCAGAGACAGAGATAGAGAGAGGACGATCGTCGGATAACTAGCGCAACAGCTGTGTAGTTCACGGCTTGGAACGTCTAACGCAGCTGCGACCTCCATTTTGATCCTCCAGCTTTCGCTAATCAGATTGGTTCAAAAGTCTAGATTTCCAGGAATAAAAACACTTTCCTGCGCATCAAGCTCTGTTTCTTTCCTGGTATTGGACTATAGAATTTTCATGTGTACGAGGAAAAAACTGCCCATTTCATGACTGAAGCGAAAAAACAAGAAAAAAACAGAATTTGGACGGGGAATTGGGAAAGGAGGAGCGCTATGAGAAACGTTGAGGAGCGCGCTAAATACGCGTCTCGAACTTTTTAGGAGTGTGCGGAGGTGCGCGAGCGCAATTGCGCTCCTCTCATGCAGAGGCTTGTGCATACATAGGGCGAAGAATAATATACAATTTACCCAAGATCTAAAATCAGCAGGTCAAAATAGAGTGCAGGAAAGGTGATGATTCTTGGATACTTTGATTGCACATTTCCCACTCATATGCTAGTTAGTGTGTTGGTTAGTAACTTTCCTTATTAAAATCTGTGTGTGAGCTTCTTATGAAAACCCAAGCAGAATGCTGAGTGAGAAACATTCAGATCACAGTATATATTCACTTGACTTAGACATTTTGGACATAAATGCTAGAAACATTTTGGTAAGCCATACACATGTAGGTAGCTTAAGTCATAGGCATATGGTATCTATAGGGTAAAGGTACAGGTCGGTCTATATCACTCTAAAATTATTAAACTCAAAGGCCTGCTTGTTACAGGTATCAAGGTAACCACAGTTAGGAGAAGCTGTGGAAGAGAGGACAGAGGGGAAATGTAGAAAGTGAAATTTATCTCACATACATGACTTCAGCCTCACCTCTGTCCCACTGCACTGTACCAGCCCAGTCAGTGCAGTCTGTCTAAGTCTGCTGATCACATTATCTACCCTCTGTGACTGAAAAAAGGAAGACTCAAGCCCTTTCTCAGGCATCCAGATGGCAGTGTTCCATAATTCCAGAGCATTGCTTTCGCCTCTGCACTTCTCTTGTTGGCTTGGACAATCACAGGCTACAAGCTCTCTTTCGCACACAAGCTGCACGCACACGGGAGGGGTCTATCAGCATCAACAGTTTAGGAATAAGTTCCTTCATTCTCAAATCAATCCAAATTCACAATAAAACATCTCAGGAACCTCTGTGTAATTAGAGCAAGACATACAATGATTCATATTTCTCATTTTCCACAAAACTTAAAACCAGCCTCATGTTTTCGCCTTTGAAGCTTGGTTTTCCCACTATTTCTCAATGGCAAAATTTTCAAAGATGGCTGCCTCACTGCAATTTTCCCGACAAGCGCCCTGACTAGTGCCCAGGTCGCCCGGTATGAATCTCCCTAATGCCCAGACAGTGCACAGAATATAACATTAATCTGTCTTGCTGTGTCTATGAGATGTTCAAAATAAAGCCGGTTTGAGTTGGCTGAGTTTTGCAGACTAATTGCCAGCTTAAATAGGATTAATACGTGGGGATTAGTTTTTGGTGAAAACGTGAGGCATGATGCAGGACAATAGTCGCATGATACCCACTAATCATGAGCAAGTGCAGGGCTCTTTCGCAGGAAAAACCATGGCCGTATACTTTGACTTCCCTGGAAATACACAACTACCTACAAAGAAATACATTCTGCTGGTCTTTTAGATCTAACAGCTGTGAATCCTGGCCTTTCTACTAGCAGCAAACCTAAATTACATCATTCAGAAAATCTATTGTCACAAACTGAAGTCGCATGAATTCATATCAATGCTAATTACAGAGTAAGTTCCATTGACAATAAAAAGCAATTAGAGACCAATCATAGAGCCAGCAAAAAACAAATCTCCAAATTCATTTAGTCAAAAAACTGAAACAATAACAATGCATAAACTAATTGTTCAACTAATTATATGGTGACAATGTACAAACCAATAAGGCCCCTAAAGACGAAATGCAAAAGTGAAACTGCCGTCATCTGACCTCACTTAAATGTTGTCACACTCAGAAAACTGTTCGTTGAAAAGTACACTACATCAAAAACAAATCAAAAATGCCATTTCACATGTTCATCAGAGATAGAACAACATGCTACTTGGGATCAGGTCTAGTTTCTTTCCTCTGATGAAACAGAAAGACATAAACAGTTAATAAAGCGTGCGATGAAGGCAACAAGATTGCACAGAAATGGTTAATCAATTTCTAAGAAGTATAGTTACTTCTATGAACTCATGGTTTACACTGAGGTGCTTGGGCAAGCATTCTATGTGCAAGAAGGAGCATTTTGTGCGTATTCACTATTTGTTACCGCGCACATCATGTGCATAACATGTACGTTTTCAGCCCTCCGAATTAGGATTTTTTGCCGGCAGCCTTTTTTTGCCGCCATGAAAACGAAATGCGACGGCATTATTTTCATCACGATGGCAAAAAACAAAAGTGGCTTGGATACCAGCAATGTCTTTGACAACTAACAAACCAACATAAGTTTAATAACTCGTAGCTAGCTAGCTAGCTAAAATGAAAACCTCTCCGACAGATTGCCATGTCGTTAGCTACGTGCACCCATCTCTCAAAACATATGAAGCTGCACATTTTGGAGCAATAAATATCTTTCAACCAATGTAACTTTTGTATCATCTTCTTTGTAATGATCCCAATCTTATTTTAGAAATGCCAACAAAATTATCGCATCAAGCACACGTGTTAGACTGTCATTTCTTTGGAGGAGTTCTTGTGTTACATGTTCGGAGACATGAGGCTGCCACATGAATAAACAGAACCAAAGTAGACATGGTTTAACAAAGTAGGCATTCACCTCATGCAATTTTGCCGGCAGCTCTTTAGGGGCACACCTAGTGTTATTGTCTACTGCACACGTGTCCCCATCGTGAGCAACCAGGTGGGAAGCCAATAAAATTACTGACATGCGCAACAAGCACATTAAAGACCTAGTACAATGTCGATTCTGCTCAAAGAAGAATGAACAGATAATGTGATCACAAATGGCACACTGCGACGCTGGCATAATCATAGTTTCCAGCACTGTCTTTTAGAATTAGATGGCTTTATAGTATAGCCAAAGCCAGAACTCAAAATGGTATCTTCGGTTGTGAAATATATCGAGCCCATCAGTCATTTCAGATCAGACATTTGCAAAAAGAATATTCACAGTAAGAAACTGATTGAAAGATATGTTTGTGCATGTTCGGGGAAAATTGTGCTAGCGGCATTTTTTTCCAGCCATAAGTTATTTTGTCAACGGCATTTACGATGGCAAAGCTGAATGCCGTTGTAAATTCTGAGGGATGAGTTCTTAATACAAACAATACAAAGGCAGTAATTGTTATTGGTAATGAGTTCACTGCAAAGAAAGTGAGTGGAAACAAAGATACGCAAGTTTGACTGTTTGTTTCATTATCTAGCAGCACTGCATATCATTTCCATGCAGCATCTCAACATGAACATAGCTCAGGAGTTAAATTTAGGCTCCTTTTCAATCAAAGATACTGCATTCATACGCAAAGGAAAAATGGCTTACCTGCAGCCCATTTCTGACGGCGATAACGCAGATACTGTGAATGTTGGCGGTGGCACCGATAAGTTGACTAAATAAAGCACAGACCAATTGTCGAAGAGCAACTTCTGGTTCACTCTACAAAACTATTTCAAAGTCTGCGCCTGGAAGTGAAGTCATGTGATTCAAAAATAGACTGAGCAGAAAAATTCAAACAATCGAGATTAGCCAAAAGAACCTGTGCAGTCAACACTGATTTACAGAAACACAAAAAAAAACAGGTCACCAAATTAGCAGACTCCTGTAAATTTCTCTTTGACCGTATGACAGTACATCTACAGTACAGTACATCTACTAGGCTCTGTAGATGTGATTTTAGACACACTGAACAAGTTTCATCCAAACGTATCATTCACATTTGAAGTAGAACATGCACGAAGTCTACCGTTCCTAAAAGAAAATGTTTCTCAGGACTCTGTTGGCAAACTATATCTACCAGTGTATTTCGTAAGGCAACAGCTACTGATTTATACATCCATTGGAGAGCTTATGTCCTAACATGTGGAAGATGAGCACCCTCAAGAATCACCTACACTTGCAGAAAACTGTTGTCATGTTTTCCACTCAAAGATAAGACAAAGCCTGCCACAGACATAAAACGTGCTCAAGCGTATACATTGGGGAGACTGGCTAACGTGTTCCCGAACCGAACCATGACGACTCGGGTAGAGATCGTATTATAGAAATAATAAAACACGAAAACTGGCCAAGTGGTTCTACATAAAAGAAGATCAGCCGGATTTGAACAAGCAATACTTGTCATAGCCAAATAAACTTTATAAGTAGTTTTTTTCTTCTGCTGAAGATGCTGGCAATTAATAATATAGATACGATTGTATGCACGAAGAAACATTCAGAGGTGTTTGGAGCCATTAAAGACACTAATTTATCACATGACCGGTTTCAACTGTAGTCTTTTTTAAATGTGAAATAAGTACAGTATCAAATACAACTATATGTGGCTTATATTGTCGTTCCGTCAAACTGTTAGCATGTTGCGTCATGCCAGTTGATGGTAAGCTGTCTACATCAGAGTCAAAATAATCCAGTGAACGAGATATATGACGTAGAAGGGATGCTCAATAGCTAGCACTGTTAGCATACACCAGTTTTATATTGTGGGTAATTTAGCTCAGCATTCAATCCATTAGAATGTAATGATTTGCGGCGAGCATCCAAAATCTTCTCACCGTTCCATAAATTCACAAAGTTGTTTCTTCTCCATTTCCTTCTCCATTTTTTCAATTATTGTGAACATGCCATCACGTTCGAAGATATGCCCGGTTTGTTGAAAACGTTAAACAACTGGTATCGAGCCAGCATGGTTCATGTCAGATTCGTAGCATATATATCTATGTATACACAGAGATATAATGCTTTTATATATTACTTTTTGTCATTGCATAGATCCTGTATTTATTTATCTATTTATTCATTTATTATTGATTTGATTTTTCTGCATTTCTTTTTTCTTTTACGTACATATGTATGTTTATGAATGTACATATCTTTTTTAGCTTACATATTATAGCATTTGTTAAATTGTCCTCCTGTTTATCATAACCATTAGTGGCTACGTTTTTAGTACCCTGCTAACATTCAGTGGCTTCATTCTTAGCGCCCCTTTGTCATTGTAAGTTAGACAATTAGATTGATAGCTAGGACTGCTTTTTACAGCTTGCATGTTAGCTGGCAGTAGTTGAAGCGAAATATCCAGATTCTTTTTTATGAGCAACTATGTTGTCTTCAGTAGAGCTTCTATTCTTTTCTTTGATCTTGAAAGATTTTACCTCTAATGAGGAACAGATGCGAAGGTGCATTGTTGACACTTTTGAGCAAATTAATCAGATCATTCAAAATAAATATTTTGCAGTTGAGTAGGTAGGTACAGTGAGGTGCTCAAGTCTAACAAATAAATAGATAGGCATCTGTTGTCATTGAATTCTAAAATTGATGAGAAAAACAAGCAAATTTTGGCAATCTAGCAGAAAAAACACATCTTTAGGCATTAGTTGGCCAAAACAAGACTTGCTGTTTAGTATTTGCATTTAGTATTTCTACTTAGTTTAAAAAACGTTTCTATGTAAATTCTATGCAAAAACTTTCTCTAAATCCGAAGACGTCAGATACAATGAAAAGCCAGAAGAAAATGAAATATTAAGAGAGTTTTTTGATACGCTTTAACAAATCGGTATCTAGCACGTTTCAGAAGTAACTCCCATGCTTCCAAAAAGTACTAGTCCCATCATGCGGCTGAATGAAGCTTTGCAAAGTGTTTGGAATAGAGATAGTGACTACTAAAAGTCCATCAAAACGTACAAAAGCGGAAAAAAATTGCATTTCAAGCCTTTAGCATCAGACAAAATTCATTTAAATAGTTTTCAAACAAAAGACTTACTTTTTGATAGACAAAAAAAATTTCTCCCATTCCAAGTAGTTATAAACAGGGTGTCTGCCAAAGCATTTCCCTAATGTTTCTCCTACATAGCACTCAGAACGGGTATGCTAGAAGCCACGAGATAACCTTGTGCATGAGGCATGAGGCTTTAGTGCTTCAGAAAGAGAGTGCAGTAAATTGCAAAGTAATGCTAGGTTTTACATTGCAGAAGTTGCTGCACAACTCAGCCCTTCACCTATCCACTACAAGCACACAGCCTATGTATGCACTGCCCCATTGGGTAACAGCAATCGTCTCAAACTTAAAGGATTTTCTGTAATCATGTGCTAAGCATTCTGTAGCAAGCCTAACGGAGACCTACGAAAACTTTGATCTGATGCTCTCTCCCATCGTCAGTGGTCAATAATCCCATCTTCAATGCGGTATATCTAAATCAATTTTGTGAATTCGAAAAAGGGTATACAATCCATGTCAACTCAAACGCGCAAAATTAAACACTGCACTGAATACTGCTGGTTAGATTACTAAGGACATCTGTAATGAACATGGGAATTCGATAAGTATAACTTGTTCGTAACCGAGGATATCTTCGAGTAAACGAAAGATGAACCATCATGGATCAGAAAAATATAAGACAGGTTGTCCCTACCACTTTAAACTGCATAATGAATTCGTTAACAGCAAAGTCTTCGCTAAATAATATTCCAGGCGAACCATGCTGGTGAACCATATTATTATATGTAATGCATAAAAAACAATATGTCTAAGAATAACAATTTCATTATATAACACTTCATTTCGTGAGGAAATGAGCTACAAAACAGTTACCACTACAGTAGCTTCAGTAAAGGACTAGCCTAAAAACAGACCACCATAGTTAGAGACTAGGATTTGACACTCGTACATGATGGATTAGAGATCTCACCTACGCTTTATACAGGTAACCAGGACCGATTGGTGAAGAGCAATTCCTAAGGGCAGCACTTGCAGCACTGTCAGTCTTCTGAACTTAACTTAACCCTCATCTCACTGAGAATGCTAGACACCAGTCCAAGTCCTTACCAACTGTACATTGGACCATTTACTGACAACAATTAATCTCACATGGCTCACCACCACTTGGCAAAATTAGGCCATGCAAGTGCACCAAAAACCGAATAAAGTTCAATACTAAACATGTAAAAGCAGTTTTATACGCATACTGAAAAGTAGAATTAGGAACTGGTCCGTGGAATCCATAAAGATCAGCAATGACAATGTTTGGCAAGATACAATATCAATCAAAATTGAGAAAACTGCAAAATTTCCAGGAAGTAGCATTTTTGAAGCAGAACGAATCCTGAAATACCCTATTATTCTGTCATATAACACTCTGCATAGACGTAACCTAAATTTTGTCGGAAAACCAGACGTATAGAAGTTTGATATAAGACTAATCAGTGTGCAAAATTCAGTAAAAACAGCAAAAAAGCACTTGAAAAGGATGGATGAACAACACACGATGGTAATCATGAACTACGCTGCAGTATGCAAGGAGTTGAATACGGAGGATATATA
>JAOBRC010423679.1:0-12194 GCA_027575255.1 Scolionema suvaense
AAAGTTAATTCCCGCGAAATGTCCGAAAAATTTGACCGCGAAAATTAATTCCCGCGAAAATTTCTTCCCTTAAGGTAGCCCTTTTGAAGTTGTGCAAGAAGCGCATCCTGGGTACAGGGTTGAGGTAGTTACCGTAAATGGGAATAAATCCAAGAATTGGTACACCAGGGATAAGCTTAAGAAAACGCCTACAGGTTCGGCGATTGATATCTGGGGCATTGTACCGACAGGAAATGAGGATAAACCACAGGATTGGAAATCCTGCTGCGTTTCAGAATCTTCGTCATCTTCGGATGAAGAGAACCAACCGCGAGAAGCTGATCTATGCAATATTTACATTCAAAGTGAGGGCGGGGAATCAATTGCAGTTTAGTCCGATCCTCATAAAGCACGGTAGGTCCTTGTTGGTTTGCGAGCTCGAACGCAGAAACTTAAAGTGGTGAGTCCCGTTGGTAAGGTATAAGCAAATTCTTATGAAGCCATCTATACGCCAATAAGTTTCTCAATCCTGTAGACGACGCTTGGTACGTTGAAACTGCTCGAGTAAGAAAATGTTTATTCAATTTCTCTGCCGTTTTGGCATAAGCAGGCTATGTTATATCGTTTTGTTTTAGAACAGTCTTGAGTTATCAATTTTAGGCAGACCACTGAATACAACGTTTTCCCTAAAACGACTAGGGGAATAATTTTGGCATTTACAAAAGACTTAGAATTTGACGTACGTTGTGCAGAATTTTAAAGGAGGAGTAACGTCAAATATGAAATTTTGGTAGTGGATACGTAGCTAGCTGGAGCACACCAAAACGTGATATTTAACATTTTTATTTCACGGCAAAAGCTTGCGTAGTTTTGGAGATATCAAGCCTCAAAGTTCAGTGGCTACCATCTTGCCGTAAATTATGCATGACGTCACTTGTGTACCACTCAAATTATCCAAACTTTACTTCCAAAATACTCACTATTGAATAGCTTTAGAGAATTTTTTCTTTCATTTTATCACAAAGCTGGATAATATGTCAAAGATCTGTTTAAGAAAATCTATAATCTAAGTACAGGTTATGGGTTACTAAGGACTTGGTAATGCTTAGCTACGGTACACCGATGACATCATCAAAATCAAGATGGTAGCTACTAAGCTTTGAGGTTCAACATCTCCAAAGCTACTCAAGCTTTTGTCATGAAATAACCACCAACTGCCATGGTTTGATGTGCTCTGTCACCTACTAAAATCTCATTTTTGACGTTACCCGTCCTTTAAAGGGATCCTCCGACAAAAAGGTAAGTTGGGCTGTAAAAACTTACCATGTTATGAAAACATCGAAACCGCGGAAACTTCCGTCCAAAAGCCAACGTACGTCAATAAAACACGTTTTTATAGCCAAGCTTCCCTGCCTTCCCTCTCCATGGGGAAGGAAGCTTCGCCGAATATGTGACATAAATAAGTTAACTGGTCACGTGATAGTTACGATGATCGAAGGTGGTAACCTTGGCAAATAGAGCTGCGAATAATACCTAACTATCTTGCAGCATGTTTCTACCTGTTTCTGACAATTGTGAGATTTGCACCATTTTTCATCCGTAGCAGACTCGAAGGTGAACATTTTCAACTGCAACCAACTTGCTTGCTACGACGTCGATAGCTAGCTGCATCTCGGTTCCTGTAAATATACACAATCCTTGTGACTACTACAGCATTCTCCACACAGCAACTCTCATCTGATGCGCAACTGCAGTCTGCTTGATTATGAACTCAAATAAATAGTAAGCAGACGTTACAATTATCGGGCTGCGAGTCTAATCTATTCCAGGTCTTGAAATAGACTAGTTAACGCATGATTGTATGTTTCTGCTTGGAGATTCCCCAACTTAATGGCTGTAGGGAGCTAGTTCACGCCACGGATGTAGCAAAATTAAACTACCTCTGTTGAATAGCTCACGTGCAGCTCTCGATATCCCCGGTCCTGCAGAACAATAATGAAATCTTGGTCGGTGTATTGGTCATTCCCAGTTCGAAGTCAAATTCATTTCAGACTTGCAAAAACAAAACAAACTGCCAAAGAAAGAGTACTGATTGGCTGAGTCGCGTGTGCGAGAATGATCCCAACTCTTATGCTTGCTCAGTTGTGGGTGGGCCTGTGGATGATGGTCATCGATGAAGAATATTGGTGAAAGAAAGTTTGGAGGAAAGGACATTGTGAATTATTTTGTTGCTTTTCAGAGGAGCAACAAGCTAGCGACTCTTGCCGATCGGTTCCGGTGACTACGGAAAACAATAACGCCAACTTACATACGTAAGTGCATAAATTAGCATTTGTAATGTCGTCCGCCATTGCTGTCCAGCTCACGTTTGGCATGCTGCATTTAATTTGTCGCAGGTGACCTAAACACTCAAGTACCTTATAGAAAAAAGCGAGAACAGTCTCCATCTCCGGTTTTTACATTCTTTAAGATAAAGTTATGTTGATTTTTTGTCGGAGGATCCCTTTAACAGTTCTGAGGATTATTATCCACAAGCAACCGACAATTTTAAATAGAGCAAAAGAATTTAACTCCAATAAGCATGATCTTGAGGATTCACAATGTGAAAAACAACTCAAGATTTCAACAAGTAAGACTATTTCTCGACACAATTTGTATGCCATCCTCATGTCAAATGAAACAAGTCACAGCAGCTTAACTAACAAGTAGAAGCAGAGACAATAGTAACCTGGGTGCCAATCCTATCACTCTCTACGCTGCTTACTCCTATCGCCAGCGCTGCTGCGCTCATTTCGGGCTTGGTGGATCGTACCTGATAACCGATGTCGACATTTCTCTATACGGGGCGGGGGCTGCTGAGCTATTCCCGTGTAGAGAAAAGCGACATCTGAGGATGTTGGCCGGAATAATCGTTTCTGACACGATTCATCTCGAATACAAAATCAGCAGATCGATAGATGTTTCAACTCCTCAAAACTAAGCAATAAAGAAATAACCATTTCCAAAGCCCATCTCGACTTTCGAGAGATTCAGCAGGTGCGGAAACAAAGCACTAATTAGCGATTCAAGTTAATCGTGTCATAGTGAAACCGATATGACACGCAACAAATGTCCTCAGATGGTGGTTTTTCGCGATGTTTACATGTAGTAGTGCGTAAATCACAAGAAAAACCATTGGATATCAGGTAAGGTAGATCTGCACAGGAATTTTCTACATCCAAATCTGGACGCGTCAAAGTGCTGTCAATATCCCTAAATTCTAATTGGCGCACACTACCACCATGACTCGCTCTAATCCAATCACAGAACAACTTCGCAGCAATTGTTTTATAATGATCATGCTACTGAACAACAACAACGACAACAACAACAAAAAGAATCATGTTTGTGCTACTGACAGTTTCTCGCTCCCATGAACAATCCTCAGGCACACTGAACATTCTACTACTAGGTATACCTATATAGAGCTAGTAATAGACAGTCACTTGGCCATTAACCTCTTCAATCAATTAGTATAAATTGCCTGTCAATCACCCTGAAGTGGGATACTTTTTAATGATCATGCAGACAATCTTGATTGTAATAAGAAGCTGTTTGATCGGTTGAAATGAACAATCTGTCGGTTAATTATCGCGCTAAATGATCGAACACGTCGACTGCAGTTTTCCTGCGAGGTTCGTCCAAGCTGTCTGTTGAACGAGTGAAGCGGAGCAGAGTGATAATCTTAAGGTCAGGATACACAGCTATGATCTACAATGGGAGCTGTGCACCCTGGCCTTCAAACTTGGTTCCCATTGCGGCGTAAGGCTTGGCTTGGCTATTAGACAAGGCTTGGCTATGGCGAGGCGATTCCCATTGCAGGATAAACGTTGTCAAACTCGACAATCCAGGTCGTCAAAAAATCAAACACAAGCGTTACGCCGCTAGCTGTCAATCACAAGTAGCCAACGAATCCAGTTCCCACAGTGTCGCAAGGCTTATCTACCTGACAATCACAAGCCAAGCTGAGGCCTACGCCGCAATGGGAATAGTAATTACAGAATTAGTAAGAATAGTCTCAATCATTGAAACGATGCAAGTTCTTTTGAGGCCTTCAACCCTTCATTGATCTTAGGGTACAATTTCTTGATGTACAATGCTTCCAGAAAGCATAAGCATGAAAGTCTAGTAATTCTGGTAATAACCCTGTAATCAAGACAGATTACATTACATTTCAGGACTGATAGCATATGGTATGGAACAACTGACATCTGGTAAGGACATGAGATAGGACAGATAATGAGGATTATTATATTTCTTAAGTTATGATCCAGAAACTGAAATGGTAAGTTCCGTGCGCATAATAGCCGCAAAATGGATCCATGTCTTTCTTGGGAAATTGTTGTTTGCTGTTGTCTATTGAGATACTTTTAGATTCTCTGAAGTTTGTTTCAAGCTTCTGCCAGTTTCTGACAAAGCAATTTTCATCTACTTGACTTTCTATTAAAAAGAGTATTCTTCAAATTTCTTCGTGCAAATAAGAAAACAAAAAAATTTGAGCGCATAAAAAAGTTCAGTAATTCGTTTCCAACTTTCTATTTATTTTACTGGCAACCAAATCTACAGTGCCTTACAAAATATTTTGAGACTCTGTCAACAGTGGTGTTTCTACAGGCAGTTGAAGTGTTTGCAGAAGTTTTCTGCCTCCTCCACCCTCATTCTCAATGTTGTTTTCCATGGAAATCCTCAGACAGTGCATGATGTGTGAATTTGGTCTCACCAGTGATGTCGGAAGGGCGGAGGGGAGGGAGAAAGAAGGGCACCATAAGAGCCAGTGGCACAACGACGCATGAGAGTTCATAAATGGGTAACATTCACAGGTATAAATGTAACGTCATGCATTGGTTATTTTTGCTGGTAAAAGGCAGTAGGACCAATAGCAACAGTCTCAATATTTTTGTGAGAGATTTTGCGCACTGCTCAAACCCTATCTGTTCTATTAAATAAACTCTGTATACTTACTAATATACATTGTCGCAGGTACAATCCTGTTAAATAAGACGTGTTCAGACGTGTTGATGTCAATGTTGAATTTTCACACGACTTGTTTTGACTGATGTGAGACTGAGACTATTCCAGTGTAACTCAACATTGACCAAAGGGGGATGGAGGAGAGTTATGTATGGCTCATTTAATTTTGGTCAGGACTGTCTCAGATTAATTTCCATATGGGTACCTGGTATATTTTTCATGCATAAGCAGGGACGTAATTTATGAGGGGCAGAGGGTGCTTAAACGCCCCCCCAATATTTTTCGATCGCTAAAATTTTGCAATAAAACTAAAGCTTTGATGCTGATTGACGCTATTGATCTGGTGACAAACACGTCACAATGCGGTGAAAAACAACTTAGTTGGTTGATACCATCTGTATAGGTGCATTTTACTGGAGTTTTCCCGCCACAAGAATACACCTGGATCTGATAGCCACCTAATATTAGATCAGAAATTATGTCCCTGGTAAGCTATTGATCCTTACGATGTACTGGAATCCATGATAGAAGAGACGTAGTTTGAAAGCGGGTGCCTATTCATCAGTTAATGCAGACATATGTAGTGGTAGGCTTATGGTAATCCACGGAAACGAAAACGGAAACTGATTATATGCGAGTTTATTTACTCAGACTTTATACACCAGGGGGTAAAGTAAACGTCACTCGCAAGAGAACTTTTTTTATTGCCATAAACTTGGCATAAACTGCATTCAAATCAAAATCCTAATTCTAGTCATCTTTGAAAGTCGCTACTGTGTTCCTCTACCTTTCATCCACAACTCATGACGAATTTCGTATCACGCAAGTAACTATCCTTTGGAATATTTTCTGCAGTAAGACCAGTCAGCAAATTTTGCTGCACAGGGAAGAAGCGCCTTAGAAGAACCCACCTGGGCAAGCGGCATTTCAAGACAGGGAATATTGTAGATCTAGTAGACAGGAAAGATTTGCCTTAAGTTCATCGTTACGAACGGTTCTCTAATCAAAAGTACTAAAGTGCAGGCGCAATGACCACTAAGTGCTGCTTTTGATATTTATCAAGTCTTAATTAAGAATATTTGGAGCTAAACTTGATGTTCGGGACACGTTTTTAAAAATTTGGTCACCGCTGGAGCGCTCTTGCATAACTGGCGTGATCAATCTTTTCCTGTAGTTTGTATTCGATCTCTCTACCATCAGCGCTACCCCCGTCTTTTCAATACAGAGGGCTTCGGAATAGCAGCAACAAGAATGACAGCAAGTTTCTGCTACGAAATTCTTGACGTTGCAATACTGTTGGCGGATTGCAAATCATTTATTTACGTCGTGTTTTCTTCCTGGCGGTAGAAATACGTCTTCTGGAAATTTAAACCAACAATTTATAGTTTCCGCTTTTGTTTCCGTTTCCGTGGATTACCATAAGTCGTAGTGGCATTAGATATCTCTGGTTAAGGAAGCAATGAGCAGGGAAGGGCAGTTTGGGGATCTGTTATTTTTTGCCTATTTTGATTCATGTTCTATGTGGCTACTCATGGACAAATTAAACGTCCATGGGCTACAGTAAGATGCACGAATGATTGATAATGGCTTTCTTTTGCTTGCTGCTCCAACCTTTCAACAAAGGATATTCTATATTCTTTGAAGAAACTGCTGGAATGTTTGGAAAGAACCAACTTTGCACGAAAATAGAAAAGCTATTGCCTTACACATGTCCTTTTCTGATTGCCGAGACACAATCCTTGACAAAATTAAATGAGACGTGTTCAGGTGGCCTCCCTCTGCCCTGATGTCAATGTTGAATTTTCACATGACGTATTTTGACTGTCGTGACGCTAAGATTATTCCAATGTAACTCAGCACTGACAAAGGGGAGGGGAGCAAAGGGAGAGGGTTATGCGTGTCTCATTCATTTTTCTCCGTATTTGTAATGCTGAGTCTGATACACCTAAGAGCCAAATTTATTCAAAACTATTCACTTAATAAAACTTGTTAGGACATCCATTGTCAGACTTGGCCGTCAGAATCGGATGTTAAGGGCTTCGAAGACGAAGAGGGAAAAAGACTTCATTTTGCGACCCCGTCCACGTTTATATCGCTCCTTTTTTCAGCAGTCTGAGATGAATCGCATACATGTCTAGACAACACAATCTTTCTTCGAATCCAGGCTCATATGATCAGATTAGTTGGAGTATTATAAACTGAGGTTTAATTCAAAGGTTAATTTTACACTTGTGGTATATAAGGCAACAAAGCTGAGCTTTCCGCTGCTGCGAAATATTCATTGCAAAAAAATTGAACACCTTTGTTTTATAAGAATGTACCTTTTTGGACGAAGGCTTCAATGTTCTTAACTTCAGCCAGAATTAAGCCTGAATGTGTTCTTTACTTGTTCTTAGGTAGATTGTACGGAAAATCTCTATTGCTATCAAGTATCGTGGTTTTGGCATTCAATCGACAAACAATTATCCTGGACTGACAAAACATTATACTTGGGCGCAAAGTTGTGGGTCTCTCGCAATGAAATCTATAGAAATTTGTATAAGACCTGTATTGTTTTTTCTGATCGAAGACTTAGCATGTTCTTAATTTTGGGCTCTTCAAAGCCTTATGCACTTGTTCTTGTAAGGAAACTTACAAGATGCAACTATTTTGTTCTCTGCCTCGGACACGTGCAGCTCACATTACATTCACTACGCACACACCAAAGTGAAAAAATTTGCTTCACCGCCCAAATCACCTTACTTTCGCTCAAGGGGAAATTCGCCTTTTGATGGAGCAGAATTATGGCTACACAAAAGAATCTTCCGCAAAACCTAACTGCAGTGCTAATGTCAGTCGACCGGAAACATATACTGCCACTACATTCAAGCAGTCAAGGAGAGCTACTCAAATGATTAAAAGCAACCCAAGATAAATTCTTTTCATTCTTTTTGTCTTGACGAAGAATCAGTCTCCCTGTAATGACAGACAGATTAAGATCTCCGTCTTATATCTGCTTGGAAGCCGCAGTAGTTTCAAGTGCTCTCTGCATGACAATGTTGTTGTATTATCCGCTTATCTGTCTAATCGTTTATCCGCATGCCTTTGGGTCTGATCGATAGGTTTGCAAGGAGATGTGTTGTATGCCATCGTGTTACAGGATCACAAGAAATATGAGACTTATTCTGGTATTTGGTGTTCTTTCGTACATTCCGATGGTTCTTGGGGCACCTAAGGTCGTAAAAAAGGTTGTATGTACTACTTTTGCAGGTGTCAAAGCATGTGACGAGAGAGAAGAGAAAATCGGCATTTCAAGTTCCTCAATAGCTTCTGGAACAGCACCATCCGTAGAGCCATTACCTGATGAAATCATCAACTGTAAATTTGGAAACGAGCAATGGGAGGATTCAGTTAAAGCTGAAAAGGTACGACCAAAGATAGTGCTACAACCTGATGGACACCGATTTCTCATCGATGAATCTTTAACCCGTCACGAAAAAATTTGCAAAGAAAAGTTTTGTCACGAACAAAGTCGATCAAGTACTGAGAATACAGAGGATACAATGACTTTTTGTTACAAACGGTGCTTGGATCGCTGTAAATTTCTGTTATCATCGAGACGCTGTTCGATTCATACTTACTGCAGCGATGGCACAAAGATAGCAGATACTGAACTGAATGTTTGTACTTGGAGAATTACTGATTGTTGACTGCATTCATCAGCAATCACGAAGAAATGCTCTTTTTGTGTGTGCTACCTACACGAATGAGCTAAGCATGATATTGGCGCCTTCATTTTCGTTGTGTTGTGCTAAAGATTTTGTGTCTCGCATTTTTACATGATGCGTAGGACTCTATTTTCGCTAGAAATATCTTCCTCGTGATTCTTTAAAAAAAACTTGCTCTTTTTCTGCGCTTTAGCTGCATCATCCATCTTCTTCTCTTTGCAGAGTTCCACAGGCAGTTTCCTCTCAAAACATCAGAATTCTCTTCAGAACTCGGCATCGGTGTACCTCTTTTTTCTTAAAAGGTTGCTAGCATAGTCGATTTCCATTGTATAGCAGTTCTCGCCGAAGTCTCATTCTTTCGAACAGGTCAACCTCTACAAGCCCTTGGCATCATATCTTCTATAGCAACAGTTCCAATGTGCATTCCAGATTAGCCCTATATTCGTAAGAGGGTAATTAATTCACACTCACGTTTTGAGACGGCAAATTTAAAGAAGAAAATAGGCGGAACGAAATTTATCGAAGAAGATACTCTGAAGATTCCATGGCACTGTGTCCATGCAGCAATATCCCCATGGTGGTGATGTACAAGATTTCCTTCTAAAAATACATTACCAGACAACCCTTTATCAGATGATAAGCACGTCATATGAGGTAAACTTGAGAATAAGGCATTCGGTATGATGTTCGGTTCGGCACGATGATCTTTATATTGGTGGGTTTTATTTCCCACACTTCAAAGAACTCATGTTCCTTAGAAAATAAACTTGCACTCCTACAATCCTGGTCAAAATATATTGGTACGCATGTGCATTTTTGCCATGTTCCGTCAAATAGGTCGATAAGTACGGAGCCCAAATTAGGACAGGAAAGTGGGTTTTGCTTGAGAGACTTACTATTTTTGACTCTTGAAAAATCATGTTTTGGCATTTCTAGGGTCTGTGTAGGGTGTGGTAGAGCTCGTCTTAGGGCGTGGCTTGGCATTTTAAATTTTTTCAGGTAATTTAGAGAGCAAAGTGCGTAGAATTCGGTCTACTGGCGTAAATTGCTAGACACTGCACTGAGACTGTAGATAGAGGTTGCTAAATATCTGCAAAAACTATCTTGAAGCGCTTAGAATTCAAAGTGCTTTTACAAGCAAAAATGGTAAAAAGTGCATTTTGATTTTGGCTGAAAAAACCCTTTGTGCCAAATATTTTGTCCAGGATTGTAGCTCCGCTCGCTGACTATGTCGTTTCCTGTAGCTATAAGGTCACCTGGGACCAGATGCTATGGGCTGCATAAAGAGGCCTGTTGCCCTGATCTCAGTGCTCTGCAACAACACCATAGCATAGCGAATATGCAGCAAGCCCGCTATGCGAAGGTGGAGCATCTGTTATCAAGTAACTATATGGGTGATATTCTACTTATAGGGGACTTTAACACGCGAATTGGTTTACACCATGAAACTTTTCGTTATCTTGAGGTTACTTACTCCGATCATATTTTAGCGGAACCTATTGCTATCAGACAGTACAAGCTTTATTTTTAAGCAACACAATTTTCTTCTGAGCCTCGATGCGGGTTAAATTTTCCTCTTAACCAGGCACGATTGTTGATTAGCTGTTGCTTGTTCACCATAGAGAGGCGTTTCAAGAAATGCCAACAGAGGCGCTTTTTTCTCTAATATTAGTTTCAGACTATGGAAATGAGAAGAGAAAGCGATAGTTGTTACAAAAGTATTATAAAATGCTACTTATAAAAAAGCGTGTACCAACTTGCGTATAACGACAATCCAACGATTCAAAAATAACTACCCGCGGTAAAGAACTTGAAATATGCTGCAAGGTCCAACTTATCACACTCGACGGCCGTACCTTCAGAGACCTGAATGGACAGCCTACGTGCCACACAAATAATGGCAGTAGAGTCATAGACTTGGCACTGTGTAGCTATGCACTTTACCACAGTGTGAGAAACTTTGAAGCGAGAGCTCCATTGTTTTGTACTGACCTCTTCCCTATCGTTGCTCGCAATGCCTGCAAGAATTTGCAAATGACATCTGAATACGATAGAAGCCATCTTCCCTATCGTTGACTCGATCGAGTCTCGCTTATATCACGCAATCGAACAACCTGAATCAGCAACACGACCAGAGAAAGAAGCGAGACTCGATAGATTCGGTTTCCTAAAATAGATTCCCATACAAACTTTCGCACCTGACCGGTCAGAATAACTTGTTCGCAGGCAAGCCAACTGTTTTCTGGGCAATATCAGAAATATGCGTGACTGCCCGCGCATTTGTAAGGGGTTTGCTTAGTAACTAAAGTGCGTTGCAAGGATAAAGTTGCTGTTTAGTTTGTTTGCAATGGTTAAAATAGAAGCAATACATGTATTTGAAGAAAATTCTCTCGATTCATACAGCGTTTCTGTTTCAGCAGAAAAATCTGTGTTGTGCTACCATCATAAACCTACAACCACATACACCCCATGGCAAGAAATAGAACAACACATCTGCTGGCCAGTAAACAGGATCTACCACTGAAGAATTATTGCCATGTTGGTAAGCTCATGCTTGCCGCATGGCTTATAGTCTATCCAGTGCGTAGGAAAATGTTTGTTGTATTTTTTGATAGGGGAGAGCAGGAGAAAATGTAGCTTTCTATCAAGTCATCAATGATTGATGGAATTTAAGTGGTTTCATTGAAAGCGACTAATCTAATTAGTTATCGCATGGCTAAGATGAATGTTCGTCTTACACACCACGTGGCTGCAACTTACAAAAATAACCATGTGCTCTTTAGACTAGAATTAGTCATTTTCTTTCTCACCCTTTCGCTCTCCGCGCAGCAATAACAGGAGCTCCGAGTCAGCGATATCAGCGAACGGGAAAACGACTAGTAGACATTGGCGCAAAAGTATACCCAGGAGCTCACACTCAGCATTGCACTTTCTATTGTTATCCAGAGATAATACGAGCAGCAAAACGGGTGTTCTCATGAAAACGAAGATAACAGAAGCCGCACTGACACCTGTTAAAACTCTATGTGATTGTACCCCCTGATAAAACTTCGATTTTTGATAAAACCACTGTTCAGACCGCACAGCGGGATTCTGCCGTGCAGATGCCATGATGTTCTAGTCGTTTCTCGCTTCTCAAGTCTGTTGCGTGAATTGCCGTGTGGTGTTCTCAACGAAGGAAACGACTTATCTAGTCTATATGCCCTAAAGTGCTGTGAGGCAACTACACTGTATTGATGCATTGATGTGATTAGGGTTTTCTTTTTTGCCTGAATTGGAAAAGCCAGCATGGCATTTAGTGACAACTATTCCTACAACCTTGGTCAAAATATATTCGCCAATGGACAATTCCTGGTAAAGCAATAACTCAATGTTACTTGTCATCCTCCCTCTTCCCCCTCCCCAACAGAGAGTGTTGTTGGGCAGTAAAAATGAGGCTTGTCGTCATTGGGGAATTCAAATGTGATTTCAGCTCACAAATAACATTGACAATGGGGG
>JAOBRC010423790.1:0-12191 GCA_027575255.1 Scolionema suvaense
TGTTATGTACGGGTTATGTAGTCCTGTAAACGATGCAACTTCAGAATACTTTTACTATGAAGAGATTATTTAGTTTTTCTTCGCTACTTCGTTGTCAACTCGGATAGCACGCACTACATCATGTCGTATGCATAGTTTGAGTATTGGAAATGTTTTGTTTTGTAACTTTTAACGATCTCTTGAGGCTATTACTTCTCATTTCTAAACATAATTATGAATTAAATGTAGTCATTTGTTTATTGTGTCTGGGAATTTAGATGCTTTTGTGACTTCTGGGACTAGTTTCAAGTTGTTGTAAAAAGGAGATTTATTGCAACTACGCTTTCACGACTCTCAGCTGGTGATTCACTGGAATGAATCTTTCACAGTTCTCACTTGAGAGGGGATACTGGTATATTGTTTTAGAACTTCAAAGGCATCATCCATATGTAACCATTCTTCTGAGAACAGAAAAGTGCTCAATAAGGCACGCAAGGTTTCTCAAAGTCCACCTTTCCATTCTCAAAATGAGAATGGATTCTGATCCAAGAACGTTTGGGATGCTCAAAATGAGAATGCAAGGGTGCTCAATTGAGAATGCTTTATCCTCATGCTGAGAAGTGAACTTCGCATCTGAAAACCCAGGGTTCTGAAATATGATTCCTAAAAGTTGTCAAATGAGAACTCAAAGTGTTCTGTTGAGAACGGTCAGATTCTCGTCTTGAGAAGGGCATGCAGTGCTTAATTGAGACAGAACTGATCAAATGAGATGCGATGCAGGTAGCTAAAAGACGCCGATGTCATTGGATGAGTTCGCGAGGTCATCTCGAAACCTGTTCATTTAAGACTGCTGGGCTTGATCGTAACCGCTGACCAAAATGGACAGAGCTAAAGCATAAACGTTGAAACTAACAACAAGCTAAAGAAATTTAGGGTTAATTATCAACACGCGGATATTTCTTCACCACTCGCTATACATCTTACTTTGTATGTATTCATAGATTATTCTGCTGTCCTGCTGTGATTTCTGATCACAAGAGCAAGCTTCAACCACAACACGTGCAATAGTTGCAGGCAGAGAGTGGTGACACCAGTGTTTTGAATCTTGGGCGCAATATCAAAACAAACGTTTGATCAGCCAATCAGCTTGCACCTGTCACAAAGGATCATTGCAACTGTTTTAGTGTTTGCGCCTTTCACAAAGGATTATCCCAGCTATTTGGTGTGCCTGTTATGCACAAGTGGAGTCGAGTGTTCAAACCCAGCAGTCTTTAATAGCAAATACATTTTCTCTGGATTTTCTCCATACTTATACAGCAGCCATGTTTCATGCTACGACATATTATATTGTATGGAGAATAGTAAAATGTCGGTTCAACTTCAGCTACAATCACTATACTGGAATGGCAATAGACTAGGGCCGCCGGCGCACCAAAACTTGAATATCTCCTACATAGCGCTATGTTGTTTACGCATGTATTGTTTCTGCGACAAAAGAGGTAGTGACGTAAATCGCTAGTCAGTGCGCCCGGCACAAATTCCAGTCTCCAGTACAGCCGCGTGACATGAATATCTTCAAAGGTACCGCCAAGCTGCCCTCAAGCTCCCCTAACTCATGATTATCTGTGAATATCTAATATCCGCAGCAAAATTACGCATTTTCATGAATGAGTGCGGTCAGGCATCATCGTGGAACAATTGCACCGCAATTTGAAAATTAGGGGCAAATTGAGTGATTGAACATTTCTTAGTACAGTATACTCTCATTAGGTGGGACCCCGGGTAAGTGGGACTTTCACTAACTGGGACGGATTTTACCGGTCCCTTGAACTTTCTTATCAAATTACACCAAAAAACTTCGCTTAAGTGAGACCCTGGATAAGTGTGACTTTCGCTAAGTGGGACATATTTTTCAGGTCCGTTGAACAAAAACCTCCGTTTAAGTGGGACTTCACTGCAATGGCTTCAGAAAAAAGAATGCAAATTTATCAAAATCGAATTTCAGATTCGAATTACACATTGTAGATGTAAAGTTCTTTTTTAAACATATTAATACGTTCTTTTTTACGAGCACAGGGGGTGGTAAAGACATTTTTAGACAAGAATTGCGTCTGAACAAAAAACATTCGAATTAAAAAAATCTCGATAACTGGGACATTTTCATATTTTTTTATCGAAATCCCACTTAAACGGATTTTCGAATAATTGGGACATTCGCTTAGTGGGACTAAATTTCTCGGTCCCTTCAGAGTCCCACTTAACGGGAGTATACTGCATAGCTCAAGTTGTTTTTTCCAGCACATATGTTGTATATCACATTCTCTTTATCTCTAAATTGAAATCATAAACTGCCGTTATGAAAGATGAAATCTTTTTCAGAGTCTCGATTACGTCAGCATTTTTTTGAAGGTAACAGCACCGGCACAAGGCCTTTCATCTTTCGGCTGAACCCCGCAAGATCCTGGGCTCTTGACCCTTCACTAAAACTACTTCATTAACCTGAGTCTTAGAACTTGCTCCCTGACCGCCCCTGGTGCTAATCCAGAAAATAATCCTTTTTCCATCTCTTAAATTTTTGACGTTGAATGTAATGTCTGCGAGTATCGATCTCACTGATCTCATATCTCGCGATAGATTGAGACCCAAGATTTCACGACACTAGTCTCCTACCAAGAATAAGATGGATGAGAATTAAGGCTGCAGATGGTCTGTGTGTAGCTTTGGGGTTAATCATTGACCACGCCCGATGCTTCCAGCAGAACAGCTTCCAACTCCTCATGACTCAGAAGAGATAACCCTAGAACGTTCTTTAGGCACCTCTTCATCATACCTATCATGCGTTCGAAAACCTCTACAAACCGTAGAGCCTCTGCGAGATCGAAAGCTTATTAAATTCCCTCTGCCACAGAAACGACTTAGGTTCCCGGGCCTTCATAGAATGGCCATAGAATGGCCTCCCACGTCTGTAATACATTTACGCAAGCCTCTGATCGTTGGATCTGTGCACTAGAGGGCATAACAGGCACAAGCTAACGGGAACCACCCCAGGCAGGCAAAAAACACGTCAGCCACAAGGTGTAGGCCTTACTTACATCTATCAGTTCTCAGCAACAGAGGACCAATCCTGTGACATCGAACATATTTTTCCACGACTCGGCGGACTAACTGAACTTTTTTATCAATACTCTTCATTCACATGATGGTGTGAATTTCATAGCCCGTAAAATAAAAAACCGTTTTGCTGGGTTCGACAGCAGAACCACACTCACGCTCTGAAATTGCAAGACGTCTTCAACGTTGTCTTAAAACTAGTCATGAGCTGTTAAACGAACTGGCAAAGGGAGAGCGAGTTACAAGAAGACTAGAGTTCACTGGCTTTCTTGACCCTATTATAGTATCCAAGGGGTGAGGAGAGGGGATCCGATTCTATCCCATTCAACGAGGTGGACGGGAAGGGGCTTAAAACTACTTAACAGATCTAACTTTTGAAGCACTTATACTAGAAAGTCGAAATCTGGTACATGAGTAGCCTATAATTAGCGGTTTCTAAGTTCATGGTCAAATTAGTCATTTGATGCATTCGTCAGCTACACGTTTCGCCCAATCAGCTACTTGGATCGGGATTACCTGGATCGGGTAAAATAAGAGAAACGGGAATGTAGTGAGAGACAAGTAAGCACGGTTGGTAGAGTTTGATTTCGTTCTCAAGATAACCTTGCATTGCCCACTGCCGCAAGGACGTGATGCACTCATAAGTGCTGGGTGCTGTGTAATATATGCGTGTAAAAAAGCCATTGTCAGATTACACATTTAACATGGTCTCTATCCGCACCTGATTTTGTTGATATTAGAGGTTTTCCTTAATTATGACCTATGACTTAATTATGACCTAAGTTACGAATATTGAAGCCTTTGTCCAAAAAGGTACGTTCTTGAAAAAAAACAACACCTGAATCAAAAAACAATCTCATTAGGAGACAGTTAAGTGGTAGCAGTTGTGATACACACATATTTTCTTCTAATACTAGGGTCCATCACAAAAACCTAATTTGTAAGGCATCTAACTAATAAAACCATAAAGTAGTGCTCTTCGAATACTAATATAAATCGTATATAAAATCAGTTTTGAGCAAAGGTGTTTCGACCATGACTGGGGGGTGTTACCTGTCCGTACCTGCCAAAAGGCTTTAGCCCTCAACAGGTCGTACAAGAAAGTTCATGCCATCTTGTGTCCCCTCTAAAAGATTCAGCTGCGAGGGGTAAAGAAGACTTTGCCGATTGCTTTCTTGACTGCAAAACTAAATAAAGTAATTAGATTTGATTATATCTCCATACGATATCTAGCTATGTAATCTGTAGTTTATAGCCACATAAAGAAAATTAGTCTGGATAATCATGTTGAGAGGTCTGACGTGGTCTCCAGAGCAACAGACTTTCAAATACTAACAATTGTGGTAAAAAATATGAGTGGACAAGCGCAAAATACGGCGTTTACCAGTCTCCACAAGCAAACGACTAAGGCCTTGCGCGCACAGATCTCTGACTTTCGCCAGTCGGAGATAGTCAGAGCTACAATCCTGGTCATATTATATGTCCCCACATGCAAAAGACTACTGATATTATCCAGCCGTAGAGAAAATCAAGCCTCCATAGCTTGCCTCCACGGGTTGACGACTCGGTTGACGGATCGGACTTATAGGACTTTTAAGACGAAAAGGGGGAAATTGCCCCCTTTCGTGACCACGCCCACTTTTTCCCGATTTTGCCAATTATGCCTATTTACAGCCGTCTGACGTGACTTGCGAACATGTTTTGTCAACGAATCCGTGCTATTTCGATGCTGCCTACAATCCCGGACAAGATATTTGGAACGAAGCATCATTTTCACACCAGCATCATTGGAAAAGCAGTTTACATGGCAATAGTCTCCCCCCACTCTCCCAATTCAATGTTGATGATTTGAAATACGTTTTATGGTTTCCTGAGCATGGAGAATCAACATTGAAATGGGGGAGAGGGGGAGAGACAGGAAAAAGCGAAAGTTCCAATATATTATGTCCGGGATTGTAGCTTGTTATAGCCATGAAATCAGTTGATTAGGCTGTGTTTCAGTATTTCAGAATTATGATCAAGATTTGGGTAACCATGGCGTAGAAAATAGGCTGAAAAATACAAAAAGTCTAATAATTAATGTCCAAGATTGTAGTCATACTTCGTGGGAAAATTTTACATAAAAATCAATACAATTTCCTACTAGGAGATTTTATCGTCGCTACTAGGACTCTAGTACAGCTCAAAGGCAACACATAGGCATCCTTTGAAGTTAGTCAGAAAAGATTGCGAAAACTGATAAAGAGCAAAAGTCGAGCGCACAGAGCAAATCTGACTAGTGCAAGCTCCATTCTTCTCGAAACAAAGAGCTAATTGGGGTATTGTCGCTAGTCAGGCCTAGTCAGAACTCTTATCTATGTACGCGAAGGGCTTTATGATACTATCCAGCGGTGGAGAAAATCAAGCCTGCACGCCTTGCCTCTACGCGTTGACGACTCGGTTTGCGACGACTTGGTTTGACGGATTGGACTTTTAGGACTTTGAAGACGAGAAAGGGGAAATGGCTCACTATTTCGTGGCCACGCCCACTTTTTCAAGATTTTGCCAATTATACCTATTTATAACAGTCTGGACGTGACCGGTGAACACGTTTTGACCATGAATCCGTGCTAGTTTGATCCTCTCTAGCTCATTACAGCCACGAAATCAGTTGATTACGTAAAATTTATCACTACCTCAGAATAAGGAGCAAAATTTGGATGACCATGGCTTAGAAAGTGGGCTGAAAAATGCAAACAGTCCATAAATTTATTGTCAAGATTTTAGCTTTAAACAATAACTTAACTTATATAGATTGCATGGCACTTTCAACGAATGCGATAAAAAATACATAAGGCAATGCTAGCTAAACATAAAAATCTGCAAAACATATTTTATCAGGTAGGAGTTCTACTCTGCATAGAATGATATTTAAGAGGGTTTCTTTTTTCCTGGTCTACTGTGTACTCTGGGAGCAGAACACACATCGGTACAAGAACTGTTAACGAAAAAAAACATTTAGGTATCTTTAGGTCTGAATTGCATCTGTACAGTGCTCGAAATTGCTTCAAGTTATGACCATACATGTTTATTAACTTTACGAACCTTGAGCCTCAAGTCCATTGCAGTTGCCTAGGATAGAAGTATTCTACAGCCCCAGAATAAAATCTTTCACTGCGGGGCATTTAGTGGTTCCACTTTTCCTGGTAAATAAAACTTGAAGTGGAACCATCTATCTCCGAAGGCATCAAATAGCTTCTTTCCAATTTAATCTAAAACCTCGGAAGACAATGCAAACTATATCCTCCTCTGCCAGAAAAATTGGATTCTTTGATTCCAACTTTCTGCAGGATTAGCAACAACAATTGGCGTCAAACCAGGAAACGTCCATGCTAAACAGAAATCTTTTTATTTCTCCATTGCACCACATCGGTCTAGCAATTCAACTTTCCCATGAGGTACTGAAAATGGCTGACATCAGCGAGTTATTTTAGTTCTAATTAGGATTCATACGTTCTGTAATTAAATATGGTGTATTGTTGTGCTTGCTATTTTTATTGTATTCTGGAGCTTGCAATTTCTATTGCTCCATTTTTACAGACTAACATATTAGTGGCTTAATTTCTTCTTTCTCGCTTCGAAACACACTGCAGATTCCTCGAGATACAACCCAGCGACATAAACAAACCTATTTAGTCTGTGGCCTAACTTGGAGAAAACTAAATGTTCTGCATATCTGGTTTGCATTGTATGTTATCGGAAACTGCGTCGAACAAACCTAAAAAGCAGCATATCTGGTTTCGCTTCATAAGTTTGAATGATTGCACAGGATCGTGCCATAAGAGGCTTGCTGGCAGTCTGTCGGTCTAGGAAGTACAAGGAGCGTGATCGGATTTTAGGACTTCTCGCTGACTTATTTGTTGGTAGAGAAAAGCACTGGTTTTGATGATGATGCCTCCAGCGTCGATCCTGTTTCTGTGTGGCATTGGCCTCGGTATGTTTCGATACATATTAGGTATATGTTAACAGGTTTCCCGCTATATTGTTGATAACGGCGTACACCTGCAGTAAAAGAAAATGGAAAATTAACTTATTAACATGCACTTCAGCCCTCAGCCAGGCCATTGCAAAATTTTGAAATGTTGCAGCTTCAAATTCATTGCTAATGCTTCCCGGGCTTTAAAAGGTCTGTGTTTGACGCCATGAACCCAAACACCGGCATTGTTTGACAGTCCCACGCTCTGGTCATTGCACTGTTGGTTAGGAAAAGCATAGCTTGCCCGGTGCCTCTGCTCGAATCAAGTAATCAAGTGCAGTCCAGTGGGCTTGGTTTGTGGAACGGGCTAGGAAAAGCACAGTTGTATTTTCTTTGGAGTCGTCACTACATGAAGAGAATTTAACCCTATAAGCCTGTCCAATATCCTTGGAGTAGAATATTGCGTCGCTATCTGAATTAAGTCTAGACTAGAATTATTCGTTTTCTTTCTCACTCTTTATGCTCTCCACACAGCCGTAATAAGAACTCCGAGTCAGCGATATCTTCGTTTTCTTTCTCACTCTTTATGCTCTCCACACAGCCATAATAAGAACTCCGAGTCAGCGATATCTTCATTTTCTTTCTCACTCTTTATGCTCTCCGCACAGCCATAATAAGAACTCCGAGTCAGCGATAGTAACGGTTTCCAGCTTCTCTACTCTGTTGCGTGACTTACTGTGTGATGGTCTGAACGAAAGAAACGACTTATCTAGTATAAATTAAGTCACTAAAACACGAATGACAGTAAAATTGTCGGGTTCTTGACGAATAAGTTTGGTAGCTAGAAAGAAATTTTTTTATCATATCTGCCGTATGTTTATTTTCAGAAGGATTTTCATCATCCCAAAAGTAACTGCAAGTAAAACTTAGTGGATCTAATGTTATGGTCATGGAATAGAGACAATTGATTTCGAGTAATGAGTTTGTGGCAGTGACTTTAGAAATAAAAATGATGAGTGAGAAAGGGTCTCAAAGAGGCAAATGTAGCGTTACAATAATTAAAAACTATCTTCAAGACATTAATATCTTTGGAAAGATTTTTTTAAGAAGGTCATCATGTTGAATTTTTTTTTTGTCATTAAAATAACCAAAATCTATCAGGTGTTGCTAAAAAACCTTAATCGATCTAGCAGGTTCTCTAAAATTTATTTCAAGGCCTTCAAAATCAGACCTTTTACAAAAGAATTTGTCTGTCAGTTACTGACGGAAAAGAAAAAAAGACAATTGCAAATAATGTAGGCTGATAGGAACGGGGCATATATATATATATATATGATTTTTGTAATGATTCGTAAGCTTACAGATCACTAGTTCTTTTTCTTCTTTTCAGGACTTGGATTTTCATCTGCAGCAGGTATGTTTGACCTCGAAGTATTTTCTTGAGATTATAGCACAAAATAACTTGATACCGTTCGAAAAATTTAAGCCCTTATATGGTCGGGGCTAGACTTCCCGGACGTTTATTAAAGGATTTGCAGGGCATATCCCCCTCTCCACCTATGTCCCGATCGGGAAGCCAAATGTCATGAAATTCTGCATGAGTAATCCTTAGGTATTCATTGTTCCAGAAAACATCCTCTGGATTCCCTGTTTTAGCCCAGTTTGCTTCTAATTGATCAAGTATTTGGCCTACCATAAACGTGCTCAAAATGCCTATGGAGAATACCAAGTCGTGTCAGACTAGTCCGAGAAAATTTTCATAACTCATGAATCACTGATCCAAAAAAACTCCAATTTGGACACAATATACACAAAGAGTAAATATTAAAAGCCGCAATACCATGATTTAGGCACATGAATAGCCGTTCAAATGTTATCGTAAAATGTTGGAAGGGGGAAAAAACTTGCCCCCTAAATAGCGTTAACCCTACCTACTCACGGGGAGGGGCAAACTGTAACTCTACCAGATTTTTGCCTACTGCTCAAAACTGACTTTTCCTCAAACTATATGGACCACCTTTTCCACAAGCTTTTTCTGGCTTCACTGCTTGGTCTAGATTGGGTGAACACATTTTGGGAGGTGATTGGGACAAAAATGGACATGCAAAAAGACGAAAAAAGGGCTCTAAAAGTAAAATTTGAGCTGTATTTTGTCTTTGTCTTTATCCTCATTATTCGTGCAATGGTAAAGAAAAGATAAAGTTCAACCTTCAAAATATGAAACAAATAACAACATGTTTTTATTTTTTCTATTTTTATTTGCTAATAATTAATCTTTACGTCATTCCTGGTGACGTCACAGCTTGTAGGTGGCAGTTTTGGACAATTTTACGGTTCTAATTCGTACATTGCTCCCTGATCCGTTGTTCTGCCAAGTTTTGTACTCACTGGTTCTTCCTTCCAATCATTCTTATAGAAGGGAAGGGGCACTATGTGCCCATCCCGGAGCTTTGAGACTCTGTAAAAGCCCTGGGTAAGTAGGGTTAACCCAATCTGACGCAAGCTTTTTTGGGCTTTGAAAAGGTGCAGGGGGGGGGGGGGGGAAGGGGCTCATTTTTTCACACCGTCCTAATTTCTGTTTTAGAGTAGCTATAAAGATGAAACTTTTTAGGAATTTTTTTTACCCTAAAAGACTTTAAAAAAAGTAGACAGAATTATGTCTCGAACCATGCTCCCTGACATATGACGTCGTCGGTTACCATATGTGAGATACACAATGTTTCGTTCTACTTTGCCCAAAAATCACATTTTTGCCCATAAAACCCTACAATCGTGTCATATTTGGTCAAATTTGTGTCATGATTCTTTTAAACATTGCATATACATTGTTATTTAAGTCCTAAAACAATATTCCACTCGAAAAATTTGGATTTTTTTGAGTTTTCAATTTTCAGGAATTTTGCACCCATATTTGGAAATTTGCCCAAATCATTTGAGCCGTAGACCCAAAATGTGTAAAATTTGATCAGAATAGCTATCAATAAATTCTATGACAGTAAATAAAGATTGGTCGGTGAAATGATTCAGAAAATTTTCACCGTGATGCATGGTATTGGATGGGGAAGAATTCCACTGGAGGATATTGTCAAACTCTTAATTTTCAGGAATTTTCGACGCTTTTTCAAAATTTGCCTAAATCACGTGACCCATCATATGTGACATTACGTCAGAATACCTACCAATAAATTATATAGCGGTAAAATAAAGTTTAGTCTGCGAAATGGTCCCAAAACATTGTTTTTATTGGAGCAACTAAAGTTCAATGTTATTTAAAATTCGTATTGTGAGGTGCAGAAATTTTAATCCCTCTAGTGTATTATCTGTCAAATAAAGCTGAAACATAAAAAAAGAAACGTTTTTTTCCAGCCTGATAAGTGCCAAAAATTGGTTCTTCGGACATTTTTCACTTAAAAAGCTGGTGGAAACTTTGTTTTTCCTAGCACTTGTTGTCCATTGCATTGCTATATCTTGTAGCAGAAGGACAAAGAAGGACCTAAGACATTCACTGTTATGTCCAGTTTAGATTCTGGTAGGTGGCCACTGCAGTATTAAGGAGTAAGAAAAGTTCCTTCGATTCTGTGAGAAGTATAAGTTTTCTTAAGAGAAACTTTCATCTGCATGTCAAAAGAGGGGGCCTATTATACGTCTGCGCGATTACGCCTATACCCCTGCGCAATACGCCATCTCAAATATTTTCTTTACGTAGTGCCACGTCTTACCAGTAATAGCTATTTCATTGGTAAAATGAGATAAGTTTCCAATGATTAATGACAGCTATCTGCAATTGTGAACCTCCAATCGAAATTAAGTTCACCAAACGCATCTGTTCGTAAGTAAATATTTTTTTTCTTGTTTTTGTTTTTTTTTTGGAGGGGGGGAGGCGGGAGGGGTAATTGGACGTAAGTAAAATTTCTGTGGTATGCTGCGAACGTTGAACATATATGGGATATTTGATACGTTATGAGCTCATAAAAACAGTCTGAAAGTAAATGGCAATACTTTGAGTAAAATTAGTGTTATTCAACTTAAATAAAAGAAACACTCTTTATATCGCATAAAGTAACCATTTGATCTTCATACAACTTGCTTTTTGGCAAATTGAAATTATAAGTGCTTGACAAGGATCTTAATTTCTGGTGGATATCGAAATTCCAGTGTTGAGCATCAACATTAAGATATTTTTCTGTTGGTAGTGCCTACGGTCGAAATATTTAAGATTTAGAGTGCTAGTGGCAGTGCTGCTCTTTGCATAAATAACTGCAAAATTTGTTTTCTCAATGATCCTGATCTTGTGGTTTCGATCAGCGGTTCTGTTATTGCTAAGTACGAAGTTTTGGTTCTGACTGATGAATTGGCAAACTTTTTTGAAGGGAAGATCTTGCGCAGTGAGGCAAGTAGTGAACCACTGATCTGTTTCAGTTTTGCCCTCTTTCGCTTTGAATTCCAGAAAAGACTATTTGTAAGTCTACAGTCATGAAGCTTGAGCATTTTTTAAACCTTGCCAAATAATGCCTGTTTTCAAGAGATTTCGAGCCTCATACGGTGCGACTGTTCCTGAACAGCCGGAAATCGACGAAGCACATTTTGACAGAATGCCATTACGAATCAAAAAGTATACTTTAAGGTCAGAAACTTTTCGCAGGAAGAAGCTTTCGCGATTCATCAATTTTCGGCCCATTCCGCGAAAGTTTTTTCCCTCAAAAATTTAAAAAAGGCTCATTCGCGAAAGTTTTTTCTCTTGAAATATTCAAAATTGACAAAGAAACTGAGAGCAATGAAAAAGAAAGAGTCAAAAACTAACGGCAGTGGTAATTTCTTTGCCACAGCAACAAGAAAAGGGGAAAAGAACAAAAAGAGGAGCAGCGTTTAAATCGCTTAAGAGCAACACTAGAGAAACATTGAAGCTCATCTAAAAATACTTTGTTATATTTTATCTTTCCTGCAAAAGTTTTTCTGGTGGAAATTTTTAAAAAGACATATTCGCAAAAGATGTTTTCCTGAAAAATATTTACAAAGGCCAATTCGCGAAAGTTTTTTCCGGCTTTTTGTATTCCTCGGCCTCGGCCCAGCGGCCTCGGCCTTGGTAGGTCGGCCTTGTAAACACGTGATAGATACCACATGACGCAGAGTTTGACCAATGAAATTT